>VZTZ01019027.1:59824-97913 GCA_013400955.1 Drymodes brunneopygia | reverse complement strand
TGCTCTGCCACCTGAGGATTCACCTCCCCAGCACTGGCACACCCTGAATTCTGCTCTGCCAGCTGCTCCAAGGCCCCACAGCCAGAGCTTTTCCTTCTGAGAGCAAGGCACTGCTCTGGAAACCCAGCCCAGCACAGGCACTGCTTGTTTTAAATCCCAAAGGTGAGCACTGGGAGCAGAGCAGCTGAACCTGGGGAGCACTGCCCTCTGTGTCTGCAGCAGGAATGGATTCTAAAAGTGATTCAGGGAGTTTCCTCATTTCCCCTGGAGGTCTGAGATCCCAGCTCTGAGGAACCACCTCTCCTTTCAACCACTCAATACTGCAAACATGTACAATTTATTTTCTCTAAGTTCTTTATTCACCTAGTTAGTATTTCTGTCCCCCCTGCCTCATGCCATGGTCCCAGGCACTCTGTGCTCTCTGCTGTCACACAGAACCAGCACCAGACCAGTTTGGGAAGGGAACCCTCCTGCCCTTCACAAAGGCCATTCACTGCTATCTGGGGAAGAAATACTCCCAGTTACAGGTTTTTACTGGGTTTTATAGAACACTCATCCTCACTGCTGACACTGCCCCTGTAGAAAAAAATATTTAGCACATTTAACTCAGGCAAGAAAGAGTGAAATGTAATATTAAACTTTGGCAAATGCCTCTGTCTAAAATTACTGAGCCACTTCATTCAAAACGCAGTTGGAATTAACACCACCACAATAAAAAGGAGCTCTGTTTAATGCTTCACATCAAAAATATGGTGAGGCCTGCTCAGTGTTTTTAAATGAGGAATCAGACACTTAAACTACACATTCTGAAGCAGGGCTCAGCACAACACAATCTTTTGTGTGGGTCTTTTTTTTTTTAATTTTTCTGCAATGCAAAAGGAGACAAGCAGAGAAACTTTTGGAAGAGACTCACAGGGAAACCATGAAGGCAAAACCCAGCCCTTAAAGAGAAGCCTGTGTCTGCAGCTCTGCTTGGTGCCACTGGATCCAGAAAAAAAAAGGCTCATCTGATGGATCATGTCAATTCAGACTGCTTTTGTGGTTGCTCTAAGTCAGTCACTAATGAGTTCTCCCCCCTGAACAAACCCTAAATGAACATTGCAAACTGCTGTAATTCCTGGGATCCTGTTGGCAAGTCCGACAACAACCTGTCCCAGACCTTAAAGTGCACATGACAATTTGGTTCAAGTTTTATAATCTGGAATGTTCCACAGTGCCTCCTCAAAAACAGTCGCAGTTTAATTGTGCCTTCCCTTGGTAAAGGTAAGTCTGGAAAAAAGAACTTGTTCTGAATTCCATTATTGATGTTGTATGCAGCAATATCTTCCCTATCCCATTCTGGGCTCTGGAACACACTGCAGGCCAGGTAATCTTGACCTACCTGAACTCCTGGGAAGGGCAGTGGGAGGTTCTGACACACAGAAAAACACAGCTGGCCTGAGAATCAGTGCAAAGAAACCATGGAATGTCTCCACAAGGACTCCATGGTACCCAACACATTTACCCCGAAGCCCAGAACGCCTGTTTTAAATCTTAAATGTTGCTTCAAATGCACATGGGTGAAAGCTGTAATCAGGGGAGAATGCAGCACCAATAATAGCACATTATTAAAAGTCAGCAATCCTCCACTGTCAGTGGTGTAACAACTGAGTATCTTATTCCTTCTACTTTCTCCTCCCATACACTGAATTTCCTCAACACTGACAAAGTGCATGTACTGATCACAGACTCTGAATGCTAAATCAAGCAGGAAAAAAAAAAATATATATAAATTAGGTTGGTACTTCTTGAGGGCATCAGTAGAAAACACCGATTTCAAATAATTTTGATTAGAAAATTTTACTTCACAATCCTTTTCCAGATCACAGATATTCATAATTAAAAAGAGGACGGAATTAATGTCATGTCAGCTGTTATGCCATCAGCATCACAAAGAAAGAGGAAACAATAAAATATGATGCAGAATTCACTCTTCCAATGATTGTCATTGAACTAGTACATTAGTAAACATTCACAGTATGAAGTCTCTTTCAATATTTCTCCAGCATATAAAGTAGTGCAAAAAAGCATTCCAGTCATTTTGCCTTTGCAGCCAGACCAGGTTTAACAATTCTCTTACTTCATTTCTTTCATTATTAGACAACAAATGCTGCAATGCCTCCAAAGGGAGTTATAAAAATAAACCATTTCTGGAGGGTCAACAGCCTCTTCAAAGTAAATTTCCAGTTAAAAACAAGCATTATAGATTTCAAGAAAAAAAAAAATTTAGATCTATCTTCTGTAGAATATCTTTTTACAATAAATTTACCATTTGAAAAACAATGACTATGGTATCCAATGATTCATGGTAGCTGCTATTAAAGCATTGATAAATAGATAAATGACTACCAAACTTCATTGTTTCTTACATAGTAAATACCTCTGAATGCCAACTTTTACCACAGAGCTGTTATTAGTGATGTCGACAGTTCATGCACCCACTTCAAAACTGACTTGGTTTTAATAAATTTTTCAGCCTCATGTGCAAAACACTTGCATTCTAATAAAAATATAAAGTCTGAAAATGTATCAGATCTAGCAATCCTTTCCTCAAGTTGTACCACTTACTTGATATGTAATACATGTTTAGCAATGCTTTTTATTTGTATTTAACCATTAAATGGCATACTACTGTATGCTGCAGACTCTTGTTTGCATATTTCATTATTTTCACTGCACTCTTTAATGCATAAATATATTTGGAAACGCTCAAAATTACACATCAGTCTCCACAGAATTCGAATTTACACAGTTTTTCTTCTCTGACTCACTGCTATTCCCCGTGTCCTGACTTTTAGTCTCCTTAACACAAAGAGATTCTTTAACTCCTTCTTCCATCTCCAAATACTCCGATTTATCCTCTGTGGACGACGATGACGAGCTCCTAAATCTCTTCAGCAAATTTGTTGGGAGGTAAGGGCAGCTGACTGCATTTTGCATCATCTGTGTGTGCTCCTCATTCTCAGTTTCTCTGTGGTAGAAATAGTTAAAATTGGAGACAATCACTGGCACTGGTAAAGCAATGGTTAACACTCCTGCAATGGCACACAGGGACCCCACAATCTTCCCACCCACAGTTATGGGTTTCATGTCCCCATAACCGACCGTAGTCATGGTCACCACAGCCCACCAGAAGGCATCTGGGATGCTTTGGAAATGGGTGGCAGGCTCGTCAGCCTCTGCGAAGTAAACAGCACTGGAAAACAAAATGACCCCGATAAAAAGGAAGAAGATGAGGAGGCCCAGTTCCCTCATGCTGGCCCTGAGCGTGTGGCCCAGGATCTGCAAACCCTTGGAGTGCCTGGAGAGCTTGAAGATGCGGAACACCCTGACCAGGCGGATGATCCTCAGGATGGCAAAGGACATGGCCTGCTGGCTGCCCTGCTCCTGCGCCAGGTCCGTGCCCAGGGTGATGAAGTAAGGCAAGATGGAGACGATGTCGATGATGTTCATGACGTTCTTGAAGAAGTGCGCTTTGCTGGGACACGCAAAGCAGCGCACTGTGAACTCGAAGGAGAACCAGATGATGCACACGGTCTCGACGATGAAGAAAGGGTCGTTGAAGATGGTGTGCTCCCCGGCGTCCAGGCGAAGGGACTCGTTGGAAAGGCCCTTCCCCAAGCTCAGGGACATGACGAATTCTTTGTCATCTCTGAACTCTGGTAAAGTCTCCAGGCAAAAGATGACGATGGAGATCAAGATGACCAAGACAGAGACAATGGCAATGCCTCTGGCCGGACTGGAGCTCTCCGGGTACTCAAACAGCAGCCAAACCTGCCTCTTAAACTCATTCTCCGGCAAAGCCTTTTCCTCTTCCTCCTTGACAAAACCTTCATCCTCCCTGAACTTGAGCATGGCCTCCTCCCCAAGCTGGTAGAACTTCACCTCCTCAGAGAAGATGTCGAAGGGCACATTGACCGGCCTCTTCAGCCGCCCGCCGCTCTGGTAGTAGTACAGGATGGCATCAAAGCTGGGCCGGTTCCTGTCGAAGAAGTACTCGTTCCTGAGAGGGTCAAAGTATCTCCCCCGCTTGGCCGGGTCACCCAGCAGGGTCTCTGGGAACTGAGCCAAGGTCTTCAGCTGGGTCTCGAAGCGCAGCCCCGACACGTTGATCACCACGCGCTCGCAGCACTCGTACTCGCTGTAGCGCACGGAGCCGTAACCCCCAGGGCCCCCACCGTCATCGGGGGGCTGCTCCGAGTAGGAAAACTCATCCTCCCCATAGTCATCGCTGTAGTAGAGCTTCCCTTCCTCCTCATCGTCTTCGTCCTCATCTTCATCCTCCTCTTCCTCCTCGCTCAAGTCCTTCAGTATCCTCTCCTCAGAGCCGCTGAGCGGCAGCAGCTCAGAGCAGGGGAAGGAGGCCCCGCACTCCCTGCTTCCCAAGTGGTGGCTCCTCTTTTTCCCTTTCTTCCTCCTCTTACCGCTCTGGTGGCCGCGCGAGGAGGAGGAGGAGGAGGCCCCTCGGCCCTGCTCCTGGTGGTAGTGGTGGTAGGGTCCCCCTCCGCCGGCCGCCCCACCTTCCACGGCCGCGGTGGCCGCAGCCACGGCCGCAGCCGCTGCCGCCCTGGACTGTGCCAGGCGCTCCCGCTCGCGGGCCCGCGCCTGCGCCGCGTACCCGTACGGCATGTGGGTGCTGCACCCCGAGCTGTCCGCGCTCACCATCGCCACCTCCATCCTGCAGCTCCTGCCTCTTTCGCCTTCCCAAACTGTCACGGGGTTGTGTTTGGTTTACAGGGTCACCGTAACCTTGGCCAGGAAGCTCAAAGCCATCGGCGTTTGGAGGACGGTCCCCGGGGCGTCGAGCGTGGCAGCGTGGTTGTGGCGCTGAATCTGTCTTTTGGAAAACCGCAGATCCGCATTTTCTCGTTCTCCGGGGTGTTTGACACAAACCACTGCTTTGCTAACGAGGAAAGACGGAATTCTCAGACTGAACCAGAGAACAGCTGAGACCTTGTTCTTCCATCCACCAAGCCCCTTTATTTTCATTTATCTCCTGCAGCAATCACAGCTGTATCTGAGCAGAGTCATGACTGCCTCGCAGGCTATAAAGGCTGCATTCCTCAGGAAAAAATAAAAAAATGCAAACCAAAGGGTACCTGTTCTCCACTGATGGTTTTAGCTCATCATTGAAACCAAATGCAAATAGTCTCTTTCCTCATTATTTGTTCCTGGTAATGCTTTGGCCTAGCAAACTTACTGTTTAATATCATTGCTTGGGGAGTTGAAGTTAATTCCAGCCATCACTTCATTTACACAGTGAGGAGGTCTTTGCAAATCCTTTCTTCAGCCTGTCAACAATGTCTCAAACCTGGGAGCAGCACCCAGGGCATCAGCAGCAGTGGTAAGAGGAGGAGGAGGAGGAGGAGGTGGAGGAGGAGGAGATGAAGACTGAGAAACTGGCTCTGAGGTCCCCATAGGACATGAGGGAGTGGATGGGTCACCCTTTGGTTATGGTCATGCAGAAGAAGCACTTAACCTGAGGCACATGCACAAACACACAAAAATAAACAAAACAAAAAAAAAGGGAAAAAGATTGGATTGTTTTCCTAAAAGGTCACACCGAGCAAATGAAACTGTGTCATCTATTACCACGGCATTCAAATCTCCTCCTGCCCACACTGTTCACACTTCTTCATTACACACACACCCACATCACATGCACAGAGATTTTGAACGACTCTGTGGGTAAGGACGTGGGTGGGCATGTCACATATATAGAGAGAGAGACAGATACAAAATCNCTGGGTCTCGAAGCGCAGCCCCGACACGTTGATCACCACGCGCTCGCAGCACTCGTACTCGCTGTAGCGCACGGAGCCGTAACCCCCAGGGCCCCCACCGTCATCGGGGGGCTGCTCCGAGTAGGAAAACTCATCCCCCCCATAGTCATCGCTGTAGTAGAGCTTCCCTTCCTCCTCATCGTCTTCGTCCTCATCTTCATCCTCCTCTTCCTCCTCGCTCAAGTCCTTCAGTATCCTCTCCTCAGAGCCGCTGAGCGGCAGCAGCTCAGAGCAGGGGAAGGAGGCCCCGCACTCCCTGCTTCCCAAGTGGTGGCTCCTCTTTTTCCCTTTCTTCCTCCTCTTACCGCTCTGGTGGCCGCGCGAGGAGGAGGAGGAGGAGGCCCCTCGGCCCTGCTCCTGGTGGTAGTGGTGGTAGGGTCCCCCTCCGCCGGCCGCCCCACCTTCCACNTTCTCCACTGATGGTTTTAGCTCATCATTGAAACCAAATGCAAATAGTCTCTTTCCTCATTATTTGTTCCTGGTAATGCTTTGGCCTAGCAAACTTACTGTTTAATATCATTGCTTGGGGAGTTGAAGTTAATTCCAGCCATCACTTCATTTACACAGTGAGGAGGTCTTTGCAAATCCTTTCTTCAGCCTGTCAACAATGTCTCAAACCTGGGAGCAGCACCCAGGGCATCAGCAGCAGTGGTAAGAGGAGGAGGAGGAGGAGGAGGGGGAGGAGGAGGAGATGAAGACTGAGAAACTGGCTCTGAGGTCCCCATAGGACATGAGGGAGTGGATGGGTCACCCTTTGGTTATGGTCATGCAGAAGAAGCACTTAACCTGAGGCACATGCACAAACACACAAAAATAAACAAAACAAAAAAAAGGGAAAAAGATTGGATTGTTTTCCTAAAAGGTCACACCGAGCAAATGAAACTGTGTCATCTATTACCACGGCATTCAAATCTCCTCCTGCCCACACTGTTCACACTTCTTCATTACACACACACCCACATCACATGCACAGAGATTTTGAACGACTCTGTGGGTAAGGACGTGGGTGGGCATGTCACATATATAGAGAGAGAGACAGATACAAAATCCCCACCCATGTAAGCACTTGCATCCACACACAAACATATGCATGCTCCTGAAACACCAACACAGATAAACACCAATAAAAATACTGCAACACACAATGCATTCAGGTCTTTGAGCACATACGTAAGAGATACACCTACATACACCCATATGAAACACTGAAGAATAAATGCATCTACACAAAGAGCTTTTGTTGTATTCGCAGAAACACGTCAGACGTGGGAATGTTGCATTTTAATCTAAAGCAGATTTGTGTTTCGATCACAAATGAACGTCTCACTGGATTTAATTTGGAACCAGGCACGTACAATGCTCGGCCAAGTGAAAACACCGTGATATGTCAAGGAAACAACTGCAGGTGCACTGAAGCAACATCTACATGCAAGCACACACACAAAAATACACGGCCCCCCACACCCCCCTTTGAAACAGAACCCTCATCTATAGCCACATCTATTAATACACGAGAAAAGGTGAACACCAACTATTAAACGACGCTATTTTTGAAATCGTACCTACGTGCCATGCAGAAAAAGACCCTGAAAACGCTGTCATACTTACTGATCCTAAGCAGAGAAATAGCAGCGCTGTCCCCGCTAGGGTAAGGACGGGTGGCAGCAGTCCTGAGGGGGCTGTGCCGGCTGATGCACAGTCGCAGGTGGCTGTGGTCAGTGCACACCACAGGTTGACGAGTTATTGCCGCCCCTCCTTGCCGGGTGCCGGGGGAGCGCCGGGAAGGAGCCGGGGAGGCGGCGGGGGCCGGGGGCGCCGGGCACCGCCACAGCCGCTCCCGCTCGCCTCGGCATCGGCGACAAGGCAACCAGCGAGGCTCTGGTCCCCAGAGGGAAAATCGAAGGCGGTGTGCGTGTGCTTGTTGTGTGCGAGGCGGGATGAAGGGGCAGGCGCGATCGCTGGTCTCTCCAAGTCCGGCTCTCGCAGCAGATCTGTAAATCAGCGCTGGGTAATCCTTAGTGCGCCGAGCCGGGCTCCGGCGGCGGCGGGACGGGGCTCGCTCCGGGCGGTGCCTGCCCCCGGCACGTCCAGGGGCAGCGGCTCAGGCGGCTCCCGCCCGCTCCATCCACTTGTTGTGCGGCTCGGGGGGCGCGGAGCCGCGGCCGCAGCGCGGAGCCGGGAGATGCTCGGAGCGGGGAGTCGGGAGCCGGGAGCTGCGGGGAGTCACGCCGGGAGCTGCNCCGGCTCCGCACCGGCTGCGCTCCGGCTCCGCACCGGCTGCGCTCCGGCTGCGCTTCGGCTGCGCTCCGGCTCCGGCTCCGCTCCCACTCCGGCTCCGCCCCCGCTCCCGCTCCGGCTGCGCTCCGATTCCCGCTCGGCACCGGCTGCGCTCCGGCTGCTCTCCCGCTCCGACTCCGCTCCCGCTCCCGCTTCCGCTCCGGCCCCGCTCCGCTCCGGCTGCGCTCCCGCTCCGCTTGCGCTCCCGCTCCGCTCCGGCTCCGCTCCGCTCCCACTGCTGCCCCCGCCTCGCTCCCCGTGTCCCGTTAACGCCTCAGTTCTTGGGATCGGTGTTCCCCCGCTGGGTGACGCCCGGCTTGGCGAACCAAACTGCCCGCCCGGAGAGATGCTGCCCGCACCGGCCTTTGCTCCCGTGGGGTGCCCTTAAGGAAACGAAACGCGTTGTTGAGGTCTCGCTCAGAGAATTCGAAACCCAAACCCGGATCAGATTTCCCTGAAAAAGAGAAGAGCTGCCCGCACCCCCGCGCTGCTGCCTCGCTCGGCCCCAGGCCCCCCAGCACTACCAGCAGACATTCCCTGTGCTCCTGCCCAGCACAGCCCGGCTGCCGAGCCGCCAAATCAACTTTTCACTCCTCATCCTGCACCCAAACAGAAAGCAGTTCCTAGTTCATGGCTAGAGGGTACAGGTGTGTATTTGGCAGAGTTAACGCCTCAAATCTCTGTTCCCTCTTGCTGCTGCAGCACACGCAGGGAACAAACTGCCTGTTCCTTTAGCACCTGGAGAATTGAAGCTGTGGCACATTCCACTCCCTGTAAGGGATCGCCATGAGAATGCAGCTTGGCCACATTTGACACCACACCTACATCTCTGCCATCCCAGTACAAACTGAACGTAGGCACTCCTGCCTCCCCTCATGGAGAAAGAAAAGACTAAATCCAGAAGAAATCAAAGGCAGCACTCACAAAAATCAAAAGCAGACACTTTGCCTCAAGGTGTTCCTAACTGGAGACAAACTCAACAAGCACAGCAAGCGGGTTGGGCATTTCTTTCATTGCCTCTCCTCCGCAGAGAAACCAAGAAATCCTGGTGATTGTTTTCCTTTAGATCCCTGGCAGCACAACCCACATTTATCCATGTACCTCTCTGCCTCTGCTGCCTACATCAGTCACTGTCCATGCCCTTAATCCCACTCGTGTCAGGAGGTGACCTGTGACTATGTAGGGGAGCCTGGAGGATCAGCCAAATCAACATGCTGAATGTCAGGCATCCAGTCTTGCCAACAGTGCTGTGAAACACATAAATGCCACTCAGAGCTAACAGGTTTTTTTAAACAATCACAATGCTTCAAATTCCACAGTCAATACCGAGTGAAAAACAGAGATAAATCCCCAATGTCAGCCCAAAAGCCATTAAAATATGATGGCTCCTGTCATCACTAAAGCAGTCCAAAATTTTGGTGCTCTTGGATGCAGTTAAAAAACATTCTATAAATTCATGTCCAGTACCAAAACCCAGATTCTTGTGTAACCTGGCCCAGGAGAATACCAAAGTCATGGATCAAACCCCTGCTATCACTTAGGCACAAGGACATGCATGGAACCATAAAAACACCAGAGTTACCATAGGTAAACTTATTGAATCATTAGGAGCACCTAGACTTACTCCTACATCAGGAAACTTTCATTCTAGGGGCATTTTCCAGTGTCCAGACACTTCATTCTCTAACAAGTCTTATCTTGCTTTTTATCAATAGGATTTGAACACCCTTTTATTTCTTTTTTGAGAGGTTTCGAGGACTTGGGGCAAAAAATAACGGCTTATTTAGCTTTTACTTCTGCTTCAAAATTTCAGATGCATTGTCTTGTCACTGTCTAACGTGACTTAAACTGAAAAATTCAGTGGATATCTGAGTAAAAAAGACAAGTACAAACAGACCAATCACTTTGGGATTCCCTTCTGAGCACTGTTATTCCTTTTTGTTTCTAATACTAAAGCATGTTCTTGAGCAAAAATAAATAAACTGGTGACTCTATGCACACATAATCCACACATAGCTGCCAATGGGAGAAGCAGAACAGCTTTTTTGTGCCTTTTAAAATCCATTCTAATACAATTGGGATCACGTAACTGCATGCAATTCAATCTAGCTCAGAGGTCTTACTTGATCCAATTTTTAACTGATTTAAAAGCAAAAACAAGCTTTAAGTATTTACAGATGAATGCTGTGACTCATTTCATTCAGCTTTTTAGTTTCATAGTACTCAAAGAGCAATTTTTATTTAAGAGCTATTGCATTTCCTCTGTTCTCTCCCATTCAGAAAGAATAATATTATTGATAGAACAAAGAGAGAATACCTGCATGAAACTACCTTTGCAGTAATGCAATGTTGTACCCTAGTGAAGGATCTCTAAGGCATGCTGTCCCCCAGATTTGTCCTGCTTTACAGTGATGGAGGTGAGAACTATGAATTATTGCTCAGCTGTGCGTGCAGTGCCAGAAAAAATGCACAACAATTTAATAGCTTTTCATGCAATGGGAACATGAGATTTACAAAGTTTAATTTATGTTTCTATACCCAATATTAATTTGTGCTTTCCCCCACCTGCTGAAATTCACTCTGGCAGGGTTTGGCCCCAGCCCAGCACCAACCTTCCTGCTGGAATCGAGAGTTCTGTGCAGTGAATGGGACTGAACTGCAGCTCAGTGCTCATTGCACTTCTAGACCATGAATTATTCTACTTTGCTTTTAGCCTTTGTCACAATATTGGACACGAAAGAAACACACAGACTTTTCAGCAGGAGGTCAGGAACCACCAGGCAGGACCAGAAAAGGGCCTGCCTTTCTTTATTTTCTTATTTTTTATATATTTTTAAGACAATTGTGGATTGGTCAAAGAGGTTCCCACCTCTATAATTTCACAGGATAAAGACATGGTCAATCATCTTTCTCCACCTTAGGGGAAAGGAATGAAAAACAATCTAAAAGTTCAAAACAATCTTGGCTGGTTCAAAAACAAGGACTGTGTTTATAGAAAATGCATGGGAACTTCTACCACAGAAGTAAAAACACAGAACACTGCAAAAACCCAAGCAACAAGCCTTTTCTTTGCTCTCCTGCTCTTCCCTGTGCTGGCTTCCCTGCTATTTCTGATAACCTCTCAAGGCAGCACAGCCAACGCCCTGTGAGATTTGGGGCTCCTTTCAAAACAAGAAAAATGTTGCAGCAGTGGGAACTCGGGATAATTAAGTGAAGAGGCTGTGGTCACTACAACATTTCAGATGTGCTGAAGCATAATCCAGAGCTCTCAGTTATATATATGAAAACATAATATGTATATATTTCATAATATATATATATGAAACATAATCCCCTCCTCTCAGTTGTTTACAGTGCTGGAGACCCTTAGGTACCAAAGCAGCCATGAATTCTTGCCTCCACACGTAGGTTTTCTCTCCCAGTGCTTGTATCACTCCAGGAAGTTCATATTTTATTCATATTTTACTAACTAGGCTCTGTAAGAAACCCCTGTCAGAGGATCTGGCTCAAGTAGTCTCCTTTTGAATGTGACTGGCAGCATTTAATGAGCTCCTCAGCAGCCTCTCCTCAGTCAGCTCTGTGAACAGCACATCTGTTCTTTGCTGCTGCTTCCACTGGATAATCCAAGGGAGCTGATGCTCCACAGAACCACAGCCCTGACATATTTTCTCAGGAAAGGCTGCAAAACTCGATTTAACATCGAGTTTGGGATGAACAGCACTAAAAACTGATGATGTTTTCACTTGGAGAGTGATTTCTTACACCAGAGTATGGATTTACTCGGGAAACAGGATAAAAATACCTCGTCTGTTCTATTTTTGGGGCTTGAATATTTCTCCATTCATCCTCAGCAGACAGGGACTCATATCCAGGCTGTTCTGAAAAATGACAAGAGCAAAAAGAAAAAGAAAAAAAGTAGTCTGGAGAGGAAGCTTCTAAAAGAGGAACCAGATTTCCAAGATACCCAGAGCCACATCAGTCTTAATGCTGACATCCTTTTCCTATCCAGTGTAACAAGGGTTATTTATCAGCCTTTCTTCTCTCTCTTTCTGTGCTAATGATTTGGTTTGGGTTGAAATGGAATAACCTGGATCATGCCCTGTGCCTTCTGACAGATGTGCCAAGCAGTGGTGGGAAGGGTGGATCTGCAGTCTGGAAACTGTTATTTTAATTAAATCATGAAGGAGATGATTTCGTTTCACAGAATTACTTAAATTGCCGTGACATTGGATTTGCTCCATTTCTGCATTTAAGAATAAATGCATTATTCTGAAAACCCAATTTTCCAGCTGTGCTGACAGAAAAACGTAATGATTATAAAACCTGAAGATATCAGATGCTGAATTCCTGTTGGCATATATTTTTGTCCAGATCAGAAAACATTATGAGGGTGCAGTAGACTTATTTCTCCCTGGGATTTTATAAGGAATATTCTGGGGAAAAATCAGGTAGTGGGCTAATATTTAATGTAGATTTATGCTATTTGTACTATATTAACCAGGACTTGAGGAACAACTGCAAAGCTTTCTGCTGAGCTCTGGGCCTTTCTTCAGAAGCTTGGCAACACAAACTTGAGAAGTTTTTTATAACATACAGGAACTCCATGATCTTTGAGGAAAGGAAAGTAATGATGTCTACACTGCCAGTAAATTCAGATGGAGAAATGACCCTGTAAAAGCAAAGAGAAAAACTCAGGAAAATGTGTGACCATTTCAGCCAGCCTGAAAAACCAACAGCAAGGTGAGGCTTTCCCAAAGGCTTATCTGAAATATTCCATTGGAACTCACATACAAAGGCAGAGCTGTTTGAGAACCAACCAGCAAAAATGGTCATGCAAATTGGTAAATATGTCAAGATTCCTGTTCAGCAGTCACAACACTGGTAAGGTTTAAATTGAGTGAGTAGAAGCAGGAATGTAATTGGATCACCACACAGACATCAGAAATGGGCACAGCATTCAAGTTTGGGCTGTCTCCTGAGGTGAACTGAAGTCTGATGAGTTCCCACAGCAAGGCCAATGTAAAAAAGATTAAAAATTTCAGTGGAGAGGCAGGTAGCAGGGGCAAATCCTCAATAAAACCCAGCATTTAATCTTCTTTTTAAAATAGAAATTGTTTACTTATTATTATTACTTTAAAATCGCGTGCCTCCTTTCCTTGCATTGTTGCATGACAGAGTAATGAATAAATCAAAGACATCTCTCTCGTGCTCCCTCTGTTCCTCTGCACCTTAATCCTTCCAATTCAGCCTGGCAGATGTCAAATATTCTTTAAATATATTCTTTAAAAATTCTATAAATAATATCTCTCGCAAAACTACTTTTTGGAAGAGAGCTATGTTTTGATAGATGCTCAGAATGTATATATATATATATATATAAACATGATTTTAGAGCCACAATATCCCTTTTTTTCTGTCACAGTGGCTCAGTGTTTAAAAAACCCCCAAAATAACCAGGTTATAAGAAAATGCCAGCAAGAAAGAATCAAGTCTATCCACTCTGATATCCAGTGAAGTTTTCTGGGGATACACAAATTCTTTTTGGCTTTTCTCTCCACAAAGATTCGTGCATTTCAGCTTTACTGACATGAGTCTTCAAGAGGATTGAAATTCAGAACCGTGGGGGTGTGTAATTGCAGGTATTTGCATTTATTCACACAAATAAGTCAGAAGAGAAATGATTTTCCCCATACTTAGGTACCTGAGAACTAATCAGAGTGAAAAGATGACTTGTGTATTATGAAATTTTATTTTTGAATAAATGTCAGCACAAGGCCTACATAGCTCTTAAACTCCACTGCAATTTCTTATGTAAGGTAATACTATTTTTGCCCTATATATGTTCATTTTACATGAAAGACAACCTAAGAGATGACTAAAGCTGAAACTGAAAAAAAAAATGTGGTTTTAAAGATAAAGGACTCCATAGCTTGGATGTGTATGATGTATAAACAACTGGTAAAATCTAAAAATTAAACCATTCCTATTCTGGCCTCAAAATGCACTGAATTTTCTGGTTGTTTATGGGGTGGTGAATTTGTGTCAGTCGAGCCTTTTTCCCCTTCACTGGTAAAAACTCCCTGGATTTCAGTAATAATGCCTTTAAATTAGAAATCCTGTAATAAAAATAAATGTTTCACATGGGTTTTGAGGTGTCTGTTCATATTGAATTCAATCCTTTATAATCAGACCTCTCCCTTTTAACAAAACATTCTTCATTCATCTGATTTATTCTCAGGTTGTTCCTGTACTAAACATAAGAAAGAAGTGCTGAACGCATGGCTTATTATGAAATAAATCCTGATTATTTATTTCCTGGACTCTAAAGCAGAGATTGTAGAATTCTGAGCATTTTCAAATTCCATTTGTGCTGGGTAGCAGAGATGTGGATTCAGAATTCCCAGGAACTTACAGCTTCAATCATTCACTTGATTTGCAACTCCTTTCCACTGATACATATGCAGTGACAGACAAAAAAAAAATTAAATTTGCAAAACTAGGAAATCCTGTAGGTCTTGGAAAGGAAAATCCTGCTGTAACTACTGCAACTACCACACTTTGGCTCAGCAGCCACTGAATTGGCAACATTTGTGATTTACTCTGTTGCTTTACTTACTGGAACCTTTGAAATTACATAGCATGGGAGGGTTTTTTGGGGATGTGCCTCTTTTTCCACCTCAGTTTTGCAGTTATACCCAAATTATTCACCACTGTGTGGAACACACAGCAATTGAAAAGCAGTGCTCAGTAACAGCCCGATAAATTCAGCTCATGGGTTCATGCCATTAATAAAAGCTCCCTCTGCCCTCCCTGTCTCATGATTGCTGTGGTAAACCAAAAGTGATAGCAAATGTGTCTAATGTTTCCTTTCTGGCTTTGGGCACGTGCCTCTGAGGAATAAGGCTTGGTTTAAAATCCTCTGACATCAAATATTGATTTGTCAATTAAAAATGACAATCAGAAGTTCCTCACCATAACATTTTCTTTTCTAGATCCCTGGACCAAATGTGGGGGTTTTTTTTAATAGAAATAGTGGAAAATGATAAAATATATTTAATTACTCCATGCTATTTTTCAAAACCTCACACCTCTCTTTAGAAATAGAATTTTCGAGTTTTAATGACCATTAATCACGAGAGTGTGTGAGTCAGATGAGAATCTAGAATCCTACACACCTGTCCTGACCTCAAACATTGCTTTTATATTCACATTTTTCTATCTAATTTTCAGTTCTTTTAAACACTAAATGAAATGTTTACTTGAACAGAGTAAAGCTGGCATTTCACACTCCTGCTCTGAATGAGGGCACATACCAGCCTTCAATATTTGCATACAAGCTAAGCTTATTTACCCTGATTAACTGGGAAATCTGTTAGAAGAGACTGTTCCATCACATTCTTTCATTACCACATTTTTTTAAGCAAGAAAACCTTGGAAAATCTTGGGAAATAATCTGAAAGAACTGTTCCTTATCCTGCTGTAATTCTCTCTCACAGTGCAGCACTTTGCCTGGGGAATGGCCTGCAGTGGATGGGGAGTGAATTTGTTTCTTGGTGTTCCACCAGGCTCCACCACAGGGATTTCTGATCCTGTGCACGTGGATTTTGCTATTTTAGCTGCAGACCAACAACACTGAGCCAGAGGGCTCTGGAGCTGTGGGGCTATGGAGCCAAATTCTCAATCTGCTGAGAGCAGATGCTGCCATCGAATTCCCAATGCCTGGCAACATAAGAGCTCATGGCCAAAAATACTGGAGAGAGAGAAGGCAGAAAGAAAGAGCAAATAGAACACATTGAATCTGTTCTTCTGGAGAATAAGCACCAGAAAAAAAAAATGGCTTTTGATGCTGAGAGTTCCCCAAAAATAATCTGCACTCAGTGTTGGAGAGTTTTATGGGTCATGTCTAATCATTTCTTCTTGCTATTGCTATTTTAAAAAAAAAAAGGCTCACACTGTGTGAAATCATGGTCTAAAGCTGCACAAGTGGTACAGATTTTATACAATCAGAGGACTATTAAAGAGTGCAAAATAAGAAATCAGGTTATGCTGTAATGGACCCCAGATTTAGCAATCACATCAGACACAATTTCTTTAACTGTGGGAGGCTGTGTAACCATGAGAATAGATGACTTTTCAGATAGAATGTTTCTCATTTTATTCACAGAAGGAGAAAAATCCAGCTCTTTCTGACCACTGGGAACAAAAAAATGCATCTCAATGTTCTTATTTATTGCTGCTTTTGGATGGAGATGAAGAGTTCTCTGGATTAACAAGGCAAAAAGGCAGAAGCAATATGACAAATGTAGGGAGATGAGCTTCTGAAATTCACTTCCACAAACATTTTCCATGAGTTACTGGAGGCTGATTTCCATTCTGGAGCCACTCCTTTTCCCATTGCATGGCAGAGAAGATCTCAGGAGTGCTGCTGCTCCTGGAGGCTCCCTTGGAGGGCAGTGCCAGCTCTGCCATCCCTGGGCACAGAGCTGCTGCTTTGCCATCCCCCTGCACTCACATTCCCTGGGCAAACCTGAGTTCATTCATTATTTCCCCATTAATATTTGCTGCTTTTTAAATGAGGAAAAAAAAGCATGCTGGAGCCTGAAGGTAAAGCTGAATGAAATTTGTCAGAGCTCTGATAAAGGCTTGGTTCTTTAGCAGCCATTAAATAATTCAGGGGTTGCAGCAGCAGTTTTAAATGGCCACTGTCAATGCTTGATAACTTATTTCCACATCAAAACTATGAATCCTGTGCAACGTGCATTTCTAGTGACATTTTAGGACAGAATATAAAGTTCTAAGGCCACTCTGAGGAAGAGAAAGAAAATACACGGCATTAATACAGGAGAAAAAGGAAAATATTTCCAGTTTTAAATTAGATTGTACAGATGTAGTTCATTTCCATTTCATGCACCTTCCTTTACATTTGCCCACCATAATGAAAATCAAACTGCTTTGTTTGCATCAAGGGAGAATGGACTGAGGGAGGAGAAACAGCACGTCTTGGTTTGTCACCCCACATCTGTTCAGCTTTTTCTCAGGTAGTGCAGCCCAAAGCAGCCTCACTCCTGTGAAACTGTGAGTTTTATCTCTGCTGGGGGAAGGAAAATGGATCATTTAATTTGGATCATCCCTGTGGGCACAGGAGCAAGCACAGATGGGTGAGATTGATGCTTGCACCACTCTGGAGTCTCTCAGACCACTGGGTCCGACCAAATTAAAATTTTTGTCCTGGCAGAGAATTTTTTATCACTCTGTAATTTACCTGCTGGATTGCTGGGTGCCACCTTTGCCAGCTGAACAACACCTCACATGAGGCAACAGCAACATTATCCAACACAATTTACACAACACAATTTATTCCTGTATAACTCAAATGTGATGGAATCTCAATGCTGCTGAGAGCCAAGATGAACAAGTTTTCCAGATTAATCCACCCCAAAATGTCCTAATTACCTTGCTGTTCCTTTATTGTGTTTCTCATGGTTTTACTCACCTTTCCAGGTGATAAATTCACAACCCTTGTGTCGCCCTGGTTTTTTTCCAGTGTTCTGTGTTTTTACTTCTGTAGTAAAATTTCTCATGCATTTTCTATAAACACAGTCATTGTTTTTGTAACCAATCTAGATTATTTCAACTTCTAAATTGTTTTCATTCCTTTCTCCTAAGGCAGAGAAAGATGATTGACTATGTCACCAACCTGTGAAATTATAGAGGTGGTAACCTCATTGACCAATCCACGATTATCTTTAAAAAAAATATAAAAATAAGAGAATAAAAAAAGGCAGGACCCCATTTCTGATCCTGCCTAGATAGTCCTAAACTGCTGCTAAAAAATCTGCAAGTTTCTTTCGTGTCCAACCACACAACATCCTTGCACACACACTAATTCAGACCCATGGGAACAGAGTTGTTCCATGAGTTCCAGGGTTTGCTTTGGGTTGGTTTCTTTAATTTGTTTGTTATGTGCAGAACTCTCCCATTTTTAGACATGACTCCAGTTTTAGCAGATTAAGTACAGGACCCTTGCTGGCAGGAATTTCACAGTTATTCCAGTTTTCTGCCAGTTTTTTCCTGTTACAGGGTGAAGCATAAACATGTGGAGTAGAACCACTTTTAAGGCAGGTCATAAAGTTCTTTCTTAGAGTTTTTTTCCCAAAGAGAGTTATATTGCAGTTTTCATTTATGGATCTTTTCAGTTAATTGCTGAGTGTTGCTTTGTTAGCTGAGAGATCATTCTCTTTCATATTTGCTGCTATGTGACTTTTTACAGACAAACAATCCAAACTATTGGGAGGAGTTTCTGAAGCACAGGAAGGATTTACATTTTCCCTCACAGATACAAAAATACAAATACTGAAAGAAAAATGTAAAAAAGCATACATGTGATCCACTGACAGCAGCTCCATTTTGCTGAAGTTTGCCACAGAGAATTACAGAGCTGTGGAGATAATAAATGTTTTCACCTAGAGCTTGCAGCAATTTTTTTCTCCCATAATTTATTTCCTTATGATATAAAGTCTGTAATTTGCTTGAGAGGCAGAATCCAATTACTCTCTAATTAAGAAAATTCATGTCCTTTGTTTAACTGGAAGGGATCCAGACTCATATAGTCAAATGTTCTTTTTTGTCACCATTAACAAAAAAAAAGAGTTCTTTATGTTTTCAGGAAATAGCATTAATTATTTCTTCTAGATTTAATTCCTGGAAGATGATTTAACAGATTATCGGGGGCAGCTTTACAACCTTGTAGTAATCTCAAACTATAATCTCTAGACATCATCAATATTACAATTTGCACATCTAAGAGTTGCACTTTTAAAAATAAAGCCTTGCAGGGAGATCCTTGATTATCACATGAAGGCCAGACCTGCAGATATCTGCAAAAACTTAACCTGACACCAGTGTGGGCTGGGAGTTATGCCTTGATATTAAAAATCTGACCTGCACATGCCCACTGGAAACTGTGGATATTGTGTCTTTTGCATGTAAAAGTTCATGGATGCTTTTGGAATTCTCTGAGTCTTAACTGCTGCATGCAGGGGATGGACAATTTCTTCCTAAAGATTGTTTCCATCCCCATGGATTGGGACTTGAGAATATCTGGTATACAACATTATTATTATTTATTATTATTATTATTACCACACGTGCTTTGCACGGCCCTGGCTGCCAAATGATGCCTCATGGAAAAGCTCAGACTGTGACTCACAGCTTGATGAGAGGGGNATTACTATTATTATTTATGAGGCTTAAAAGCAAGGACTCCTCCTTTCCCCAGCCTTTTAGTAGCCATGATAAATTTGACTTGAGTTTTCTTATAAAAGGTTCACAGATTAAATAGGGATCAATGTCTTCTAAAACTACATAATCATCTTCCACAATTTCTGTTTCGTCCTAAAAGGGGGTGGGAGGAAAGAAATTCAGCTGATAAGGGAGGGGGAAAAAAAAAATCATCATTCAAAATTCAGAACAGCTAAATAGGTCATTCAAGTCTTATAATAATCTCCAGTATCCAGGAGCAGGTGATGACATTGCTAGTCAGGAACAGAAATTAAGAATACAGAACAGTGCCATTTTTTACAGAGCTTACAGCTCTCAGACACTGGATTGTCTCTAGCACAGCTGATGCTTTCTGGGGTAACCCTCAAATGCATTATCAATTGCAGGAAGGCAAAAATATCTCTGAGGATGTGAACAACATCTCCACAGTCTCAAAATATCTGCATTTCAAGCCACTGAAATACAGTGGCTCAAATTCTGCTGAGAATCCCTGAAATAGCACTGAAGGCAGTGACTGCTCCTCTCAGAGTGGCAGCAGCGATCCCCTGATCTCACCTTGCACTGCCCAGTCCTGGTGATGAATTATGGTCACTGCAGTTCAGGAATTCATTACAAAACAATAGCAGGTTAGTGATTAACAAATGATTATGCATTATTTATGTAAGTAAAGGGTATAAATATATTTCGATCCTGAAATCCTGTTGAACTCCAGATTTGGGTTGTACCCCTGGTTCCCAGAGCTGTTCAATAAAAGCACCTGCACAGAATCATTCTGTGATTTTGGGTTTCTGTGCTGACAATCTGAAAGCGGTTTTTGCCCCAAGGCTTTTCCCCAGCAGGGCAGGAGTGAGCCCTGCAGGGCTCTGGCCAATGTCCAGCAGGTTCAGGAGCTGCTCCTGTTCCAAATTTCAGCTTTGCCTGCTGCAATGCTGTAAAATCTGCTTCCAGCAGCGTGGGAGCTCCGCTCCAGAACCACGAGATGGCACCACCACAAGCCACAAAAAAAAAACCTGTTTAATTATCTGCACCTCCGATCTTGCTCCTTTCTATAATTAATAAAGCAATTGAGCAGGACTGGTTCTTTTCCAGGCAGCACTGGAGAGATTACAAATGGATCTGTGCTAAGTGGCTTTTCTGTTCCTCTAAAGCCAGCAGCCAGTGTTTAGACTGATCCATTTCAAACAGCTCTTTAGTGCCGGGCTGGAACAGACACAACATAAATCAATATTTTAAAAGGTGAGCAGTGCCCACAGGTATCCGGTTTCAAGGTGATTTTAATCACATTTAGGAGCACACATTTCACGGGCTGGCTCACTGAGCCTGGTTTTGCCTCCCACAGCCCAGCTCAGCTGCTGTGCCCAGCCCTGGCATCCCAAACCCCCCTTCTCCTGCAGAGCTGCCCCCCAAGGCAGCTTCACCACCTGGGATGGCAGGGTCCCAACTCCTATGGGAGAGAAAAATGAATTTCCAGGACCTCCTAGCTGAGAAATTGTCAGGTTTCCCACTCAGCAAATTGTAAAAATTGTAAAAAAAAAAAAAAGAGAAGAATCTCAGCTTTCTCTCTTTTAGGAAACATCTGCAGCACCAAAACACTGAGCTACACTGAAATTGGATTTGACTTTTCAAGTGAATATTGAGATATGTTTATTTGTTGTTTTTTTTTAATTATCTTTCTGTTGTTCTCAACAGCACAATGCCAATTCCATACAGAACAGAAAGGAAACCCTAGCTGATGATGTATTGTATCACTTTATATATTGTCCAGCAGGTCTTTCCCTTGCCTTGTCCCTTCTTTTCTAATATGACCAATCTATTTTAAATCCATTGAGACACTTTCTTCTTGAAAAACACTATAATAATCAGAAAGCTTAAAATAAAACAGTACTAATCCTGGGCAGACATGGACTCAAAACTTCTACTTACTCTCAAATAAAGCTACTCCTAGGAAAAAAATGATTTTTCATTGGAAAAATGGTGCAGGAGCACCACCTGCACTTGGATGAGGCAGCTCCTTGCTGATGTTGGAGATCTCCCATGGCAGAATTTGCCACATCCCTGCACCAGCACAGAGATCTTGGCCCTGTGCTCCCCTAAGGCCTTTGAAATCAGGGCAGGACTGTTGTCTTGCTTTGCAGGGTTCCATGGTTGTAACTTTGCAGTACAAGTTTCCCATGCTTTTTCTGTAAACATGGTTCTTGTTTTTCTTAACTGACCAGGATTGTTTTGCACTTGTGAAATTGTTTTTCATTCCTTTCCCCTGGGGTGGAGAAAGATGATTGACCATGTCTTTATCCTGTAAACTTACAGAGGTGTCAACCCCTCTCACCAATCCCTGATTGTCTTTGGTAACGTATAAAAATAAGAGAATAAAGAAGGGCAGGGCTTTTGGTTGGTCCTGCCTGGAGATTCAACTGCTGCTCTGGAACCTGCCTGTTCCTTCTCTTACCAACTGTGCTACACAGGACAAATCTTCCTGTTAAAGTGTTTGCATTGTGCTCACANAGAGATCTTGGCCCTGTGCTCCCCTAAGGCCTTTGAAATCAGGGCAGGACTGTTGTCTTGCTTTGCAGGGTTCCATGATTTGTAACTTTATAGCAGCAGTTTCCCATGCTTTTTCTGTAAACATGGTCCTTGTTTTTCTTAACTGACCAGGATTGTTTTGCACTTGTGAAATTGTTTTTCATTCCTTTCCCCTGGGGTGGAGAAAGATGATTGACCATGTCTTTATCCTGTAAACTTACAGAGGTGTCAACCCCTCTCACCAATCCCTGATTGTCTTTGGTAACGTATAAAAATAAGAGAATAAAGAAGGGCAGGGCTTTTGGTTGGTCCTGCCTGGAGATTCAACTGCTGCTCTGGAACCTGCCTGTTCCTTCTCTTACCAACTGTGCTACACAGGACAAATCTTCCTGTTAAAGTGTTTGCATTGTGCTCACACTGTGGCTTCAGGAACTCCTCAGGAGAACATTGTCCAAACCATTTTCTGCTAATCTCAGCCCTCCTTCACAATCAATCCCATCCCTTACACTGCTGCACCTCAGTGTGGAACAAATGGCATGGATTAACAACAGTGATGTCAAAGACAAGCTTTTCTTTTTAACATTTTCCCTAAATTTTCCCTAATTTTCCCTAAATTTTCCCTAGTTTTCACTAAATTTTCCCTAATTTGTGTTTGCACAAGTGAGGAGGCTGAGTGGGCCAGAGCAAGGAGCCAGGGGAGGGAAGAAGCAGCATGGCAGGGGCTAAACTTTGCACTGTCTTCCTTGTGAAACTGTGTTTTTAGTGAATGTGTTTGTCTCCTTCAAACCATGAAACAGATCATTGCAACTGAGAGATTGGATGTTTTCTGTATTGTCCTCTGAAAATGAAATTTATTTGGTTTTATTCAATTTGCAGAAATTAGTACTTAGAAAAGACCAGATCCTCAGTAGGGATATAAGAAATTGTAATCAGCTTTTGTCTGGCATCTCTGGAATTAGAGATTTACAGCAACTGAGAGCCTCCTCTGAGAAGACAGACTGTGTTGACACTAAATAACACAAAATACCATTATCAAACAATCACAGAGCTTATATTAGTTCAGAGAAAGATGTCTGATTTTTTGACTTCTTTATAGATTGAAGTGAATTGTCTTCTCACTCGAAGTTTTCATTGCAGGAGATATCCAGGGATATTGCAGCTGACTTTCTAAGTTTGGTGTGATGTGAAATTCATTTCCAAACGAAGGCACTGCAGGCTGCACAGAAACTGGAACAGATGGCCAGGTCTGCAGGGCCTCAGGAAGGTGTCACCCACTTAAAGGGCTCATTTGTAAAAGCCACTTTGAAAAGAATCCCATCTGCAGGAAGCTAATAGGCCAGCCAGAACTTCTTACAATGATAAAATGCTTTTAACTGCATGTCCTTGTCTCGTTTTCTTTCGTGGATGGATTTCTGCAAAAAGTCAGACTGACCATGATAGAACAGTCATAACAAAGCAAGGCTGGCTGTTCTGGGCAGAAAATAGTAAATACTGGGCTGCTGTGAGTCACCTTCCCCAGAACTGGTATGTGAGACCCAGCTGAGCTCTGTCTCTGTCATTATTCTGGGAAAAGGCACAGGTCCCTAAATTGTGAGTGCAGGAACAGGGCAGGGAGCAGGGGAACAGAACCCACAGGGAACAGGGCAGGGAGCAGGGGAACAGAACCCACAGGGAACAGGGCAGGGAGCAGGGGAACAAAATCCACAGGGAACAGGGCAGGGAGCAGGGGAAAAAAATCCACAGGGAACAGGGCAGGGAGCAGGGGAACACTGCCCACAGACTCTTTTATTACCATGGAAAACCAGGGAATACATTCAAGTTGAGTTTGTATGGTTGTCAGTTAAAAAATCAGCATTTTCCCTGGAATGTGAAATTATTCCATCAGAGATTACTGACATAAAAACCCAAATCTGGAAGCTCATTATGGCATCCCAGCAGTCGCTTCCCACGACACCAACATCCCTCACAGAAGTCAAAAAATGTGTCCATGTGACACAGAGGAGCCAGGGCTGCATATTCTGGGCAAGAAAAGCCACAGAGTTGTATGAATGGCAAAGAAAAGAGGAGTTCTTCATGGTTTAACAAAACTCACATTACCAGCTTTGTTGGGTCAGTAAATAAACATAATTACCCAGCTCACTGGGTAAGAGCTAACTCAGAGAAACCCAATTAAAATGGATACCCTGAAAGGAACCAAGAACGTTGTCATTAGCTAATAAATGTTATAAATGTAATAAATATATAAATATCATATAAATATGTATATAAATATAATAAATGTGGCAGTGTCTGCCCTGTGAAGGCTCCTCCACTCCCAGAGGAGCAGTTTGCACCCCAAGCCTCTCACTTTGAGGGCTGGTGTTGCCCTGGTTTTACAGGGCCTTATGATTTGTAATATTGTAACTGTAGTTTTTTATGCTTTTTCTGTAAACATGGTTCTTGTTTTTCTTAATCAGCCGGGATTGTTTTGCACTTGTGGAATTGTTTTTCATTCCTTTCCCTGGGGTGGAGAAAGATGATTGACCATGTCTTTGTCCTGTAAACCTTCAGGGGTGTTGACCCTTTTCACCAATCCTTGATTGTCTTTGATAACGTATAAAAATAAGAAAATAAAGAAGGGCAGGTCCTTTTAGTCAGTGCTACCTAAAAATTCAACTGCTGCTCTGAGACCCACATATTTCTTTTGTTACCAACTGTACAACAGGCTGGCACAGGAGAGTGAAAACACCTGGACTTTTCTTTTCCAAAAATAGGCTTCTCAGCCTTTTTTCACACTGCAAAATGGCTCAGCTATTTCTGAATGCCACAGAACCAAATCCAGTGCCATGTCTAGAGAGACACTGTGACAGTGACCTTCACCATCCCTCCCCAAGTGTGTTTGGCTTTTCTTTTTTCCTCTCAGCAAGGCTTAATCTCACTGTCTGGCTGAGCATTAATCCTCTTTCACCAAGTCCCAAACTAATGCTGGCTGCATTAATACACTGCAAATCCTCCAGGTATAAATTACACACAGTTCAGTATAAAAGGGGAGCACAGGGCTCTCCTCTCACTACAGCTATTCCTTCTAGGAAGGCAAGAAGAGCACAGGTAAGCCTTCATCAGATCCAGATTTAGAAATTTTTTTTTTTTTTCAAATTTCAAACACTTCAAGTAATTAATTGCTTCTGAAAAAATACATGATGCTTTGCTCTTTCTCTCTCCTGCTTCTTTTTCTTTGCCCTTACTTTGTCTGACACACATTCTCTCTACAGAAACTTAGATAAAAATATTTGATTGATAGTGGTATGGTACTCTGCTATTACTGTTCTGCAAAGATTGCTGCCATGCCATTTCAGCTGCTTAGGAAAATCAAATTCCTTTAACAGCAAACATCAGGAGGATCCATCTCATGTCTCTGTTCTCACTGATGATTCTGATGTTTGCTGGTACAGAACCACCTGAGGACAATGCAGAGACTCAATTTCACCCTGTTTCTCTCTCTAATTCCTGTAGAAAATAACTGCACGTGTTTCTCTGGTAGAGATATGTATTTTTTGCTTTACAGACAGGATGAAGACAGAAAATAACTGCACGTGTTTCTCTGGTAGAGATATGTATTTTTTTGCTTTACAGACAGGATGAAGACAGTTAATTGCTACGTGCTGCTGCTTTGCTGGAAAGCAATTTGCTGCAGCAGCTGTCAGCTCACCAATATCACCATAGCAGTGGAGAGGGAAGAATGTGAGTTCTGCATTACAGTGAATGCCACGTGGTGCTCAGGATTCTGCTTCACAAGGGTGAGACTCTTCATCTCAGGCACCAGATATTGAATATTTCAGGTGATGGGTGAATAAGCCATGGCTGCAGTCTGTAGCAAACACAGGGACAGGATGAGCCTTGGGAAAGGACAGGCTGAGTAATTGCTGTGCTGTCTGACACAAGAGTGAATTCACAGCCAGGCTTAAGCACAGGCACAAGGGTGAAATATCAGAGTAAAGTTCAATTAATTAACTGGCTGCAAATATTGTGTTCATGTTGGATAAGCAGAGTTGGCAGTGTTGCAGTCTGGATCTCTGCCTTGTGCTCAGTCTGGGGTTCAAGCAGACACAATGAAGCAGCCATCACCACACAGACTCCTCTGCTCCTTCAGATAACTGGAAGAGCCAAGGAATGGATCTGAAAGGTTGTCTGGTGATGCTATGAAACAAATTTGCCATATCAGCCCTCCTGAAAGGGGGAATTTAAAGATCTCAGTGGAATTAGAAGAGTCAGACCCAAATACTTTTGATCTGAATGGGATCTTCCCATTTTATAAAAATTTTGAAGTCTACCCCACAACAAATTTCAAATTATTTCCTTCTTGTCATTGCAGGACCCAGTCTATAAATATCCACCAGTGTCATCTGCTCAGCAAACCTGCACCTTCAAGGAGGTCGTGTATGAAACAGTGAAGATCCCTGGCTGTGGGGACCATCCTGAATCCTTCTATTCCTACCCAGTGGCCACCGAGTGTCACTGTGCCTCGTGTGACACCGACACCACTGACTGCACCGTCAGGGGGCTGGGGCCATCCTACTGCTCCTTCAGTGACAGTGGGAGCAGCCAGTGAGGGGCTCTGGGGACAGCAGAGAGCCTTTAAATGTTCCCTGCCAGGCAAAGGTACTGTTCAGGCTCAGATGGAAGGTAACACTCTGTGCTATTTAGAAACTGCCAGGATTGAGACAAAGATTTGTAAGGCAAAATGAAGAGCTACTGATTAAACTCCTCTTCAGGCCTTCCTTACCTTACCTGTCAGTTGCCTTAAAATCATTTTCACAGGTCTATAAAATGCTGCTTCCAATTTCTCCTGCTCTTCCCCCTTCTTCCTCTTTAACACAACTTCATTTTTTATATTCCTGTATTTCCACTGCCTGGTTCACACAGATTATTCTACACTATACTGTGCTTTCAAAAAGTTTCCAAGTTTCAAGTCTTTTTTATCTCCTGCTTTTCATCTCTTCTAAGAAGACACTTATTTGAAAAAGCCTTGCTGCTGGTTCTATTAGCTGGACTGGGAACCTCTCCCAGCTGAGATCCTGACTGATTTTCCTTTGCACGATATTTCGTAGAGTCATTATGCTCTGCAAATAACAACAGCATGCATATTTAAGAGCCAGCATCTATGTTCAAATGTTGAACATCACCTGAATTCTGGTACTTTCTCAGTAAGAATTGTTAGCTCAGCCTCCTTTTCACAGTAACACAGTTAACATGAATCTGGTTTGTACCTGGCTAACTTGAAAAAATCTTCAGCTCTCTCTTTTCACCTGAGTGCAGAATGAAGTAAAGAGAATTGTTTAGCATGATTTAACATAGGAGTCTCAAAAATAATTTAGGGATGGATCTGGAGGCAAGTGACCCCAGCAGTGCAAGCATGGTGTGACAATGTGCCTTGAGAGCCTCTCACAGGAGTCCCTTCAGAGCACCAAAGCTCACAGAACTCTGCACAACCCAATTCTGCAAATACCAGAATGAAGTTGGGCTGGTTTGGAAGCAAACTGGAGAACTGACTGAGTCAGAATGGGAAATTACCTCACATTACTGAAAAAATGACAAGAAGCCGACAGAATGAAACCCTGCGGGGAAGATGCAAATACACCTTTCTCCATCAGAGAATCACCTGCACAGACACAGGATGGAAAGCAGGGATTCAGCAGCACTGGGCACTGCAGGACTGGTGGTTGTACAGGCACAGAGAGAGCCAGCAGCATCCCAGGGCTGCAGGGAATTTGGGATGCAAGGAGCAGAGCTGCAGGACACAAAACCTACCTCCAGCACTCAGCCCTTTGGCTGAGTGCTCACTCCTGGCTGGGAACACAGAGCTCCAGCAGGCTGGAAAAACTGGAGAAAATCCACAGAGGAATGATGAGAATGGAGAGAGGCCTAAAAACTGTCTGGGGAGAAAAAGGTTGAAATAAAAGTGGTTGTTTTGCTGAGGGGAGGGAATGTTGGCAGAACCTTTGAGATGCTGGAAGACTGTACCACAATAAAGAACAGCCAGCTCTCCCTGTCCAAAGAGAACAGAACAACTGGTGAGAGATTCAGAGTAACCACAGCAAATCTTCAGGCAAGGGGACACTGAAATCAACTGTCAGGGGCTTGGGAAGGAGGGAGGGAAGGGAGAAAGGGAGGGTTTGGGGATCAGTGACCACCACAGATCTGCCAGAACACAGGGAAGGAAGCTCAGCCCTGACAGAGCTGATCCAGCACGGGGCAGGGGATGGAGCAGGAGCTGCCTTTGAGACCCTGACAGACAGAGAATTTGCCTCTTACTCTGAATCTGTCTTCTAATAGATTATAGGTATTTTAACTTATTTAGTTCTTAGCTTTTTTACTAAAAGGTGTTCTTTCTTGTGATTTTTATTTATAGGATTTTTGTCTGGCAGGTCTGCTCTTGAGACCCTGACAGACAGAGAATTTGCCTGTTACTCTGAATCTGTCTTATAACAGATAATAGATATTTTAACTTATTTCGTTTTTAGCTTTTTTTACTAAAATGTGTTCTTTCTCTTGATTTTATTTATAAGATTTTTGCCTGGCAGGGCTGCCTTTGAGACCCTGACAGACAAAGAATTTGCCTCTTACTCTGAATCTGTCTTCTAATAGATTATAGGTATTTTAACTTATTTAGTTCTTAGCTTTTTTACTAAAAGGTGTTCTTTCTCTTGATTTTTATTTATAGGATTTTTGTCTGGCAGGTCTGCTCTTGAGACCCTGACAGACAGAGAATTTGCCTGTTACTCTGAATCTGTCTTATAACAGATAATAGATATTTTAACTTATTTCGTTTTTAGCTTTTTTTACTAAAATGTGTTCTTTCTCTTGATTTTATTTATAAGATTTTTGCCTGGCAGGGCTGCCTTTGAGACCCTGACAGACAAAGAATTTGCCTCTTACTCTGAATCTGTCTTTTAATAGATTATAGGTATTTTAACTTATTTAGTTCTTAGCTTTTTTACTAAAATGTGTTCTTTCTCTTGGTTTTATTTATAAGATTTTTTTCTGGCAGGTCTGCTCTTGAGACCCTGACAGACATGCTGCTTTAAGGAGAATTTGCCTGTTACTCTGAATCTGTCTTATAACAGATAATAGGTATTTTAACTTATTTAGTTTTTAGCTTTTTTTTACTAAAAGGTGTTCTTTCTCGTGATTTTATTTATAAGATTTATGTGCATGGACATTTTCTTTGATCTAGTGAAGCTTTCAAAGTGATTAAGTAATAGATATAGGGCATTGGGTCTCACTCATCTCAGTTTTAAACATGAGTCAATCTCAATTAAAACTAAACATATTATTAATATCAGCAATTGTTCCATGCTAAATGAGAGAATTTGGAATTAAAATCGCAAAACAAAGCAGCTTGTAGTAAAAAAAAAGTATGTTAAAATGTTTTCCAAATAGATCTGTATTGTCTCTTGTGTATTTTCAAAAAATAAAAATAATTTTATTGCACTTCTGTTTTGAGTCTTAATAAGCCAACTAAAAAACTCAAGAGTCCACCTGCCAACTTTATTATGCCTTAAATCACACATTTGCTTTTCCCTCTCATAATTTTTTCCCATGTAACCAGTACACTCACCTGAGCCATATTTGCATTATAAGGCCAAATCACATCAAATAAGAGAATATTTTATCCTGACTCAATAACATGATAATGAAATATTACACAGTTGCAATACAGGAGTACTGTGGATAAGAATAAAGCTGATCATTAATATTTTATTTAGATTATAAACATTAGAACCTGTCCAGGGCTGTGTCCAGATCTGTCACAAATCAGTTTGCATGTGAAAACAAAAATCATACAGGTCTCACCTCATCCATCAGACATTTTCATTTTGCAGACAAATCCATTCAGGACCTCCAATCTAAAACTGTTCCTAACAGCGTCAGAAGTGCATTGAGAAGTGCTGGTTTTGGCTGGGACAGGGTTAATTTTCTCTGCAGTGGGGCTGTGTTTGGGTTTGTGCTGATAACACAGAGATGTTTTTGCTGTTCCTGAGCCAAGCCCTGCTCTGCTCTTTGCAAAGCCAGGCTGGGGAGGGAGCTGGGGGTGCCTGGGAGGGTGGGAGGGGACACAGCCAGGACAGGTGACCCCCACTGACCAAAGGGACATCCCAGACCAGGGGATGTCATGGCCAGAATAGAAAACAGGGGCAAGAAGGAGGAAAAGGGGGACATTTCAGGTGTTGGTGTTCACCTTCCCAAGTCACCTTTACCTGTGATGGGGCCCTGCTCTCCTGGAGAGGGCTGAACTCCTGCCTGCCCTTGGGAAGCAGGGAATTTTTCCAAAAGTGCACATTAATTCTATTTTTAGAATAGTTCTGCAAAAAGACCTTGGAACATGCCAGCCTTCAGCCACCAGCCTACAAAATCCAATGTTAGAAGCTGTGAAAATTAAAATGGACTGAACCATTTACTTCTATTAAGTAAAACTATATCTTTCCTTGCGTGAGCCTGAAAGAAGCAGAGCTGGAAAACTTAAATTTCTCACCCCCAGGTGAAGGCATTCAGCACAGAGGCAATGCACAGGGTTGGACTGTCCCTTGCAGGCTCTGAGAGGGCCACTGGATGCAGGAGTTTGTGCTGAAATTCAGAAAGTCTTTGGGATGCCCAGGTGTGCAGTTAAACTGCACAGAGATTGTTCATCCTTGCCACCTCACCTGTGGGTGAGTTAATTCCCTCTGTCCCTCCTCATGCAGACAGTCTGACCTTGGTCCTGGCAGTGTCTGTGCCAGGGGAGCCTGGAGCTCTCCAGGTGCCAGGGTGGGAACAGGGAGTGCAGCAGCAGCACCCAGAGCCCTCCTGAGGAAATGAGGAAATGAGGAAATGAAGGAAATGAGGAAATGAAGGAAATGGGGAAATGAAGGAAAAGAGGAAATGAAGGAAAAGAGGAAATGAAGGAAATGAGGAAATGAAGGAAATGGGGAAATGAAGGAAAAGAGGAAATGAAGGAAAAGAGGAAATGAGGAAAAGAGGAAATGAAGGAAAAGAGGAAATGAAGGAAATGGGGAAATGAAGGAAATGAGGAAATGAGGAAATGGCCACTGAATCCCAGAGCCTTTTGATGTGGGAAGCACAGCCTGGATTGACAGACAGACAAGGAAACACACACTCCTCACCTTGAAGCCATGAATAAAGCATCAACACAATCAGCATCAACCTTTGTCTATTATTCCCAGCCTAAATAAATCACTCCTCCCAGCCTAGAACAGGCTTACACCTGCTTTTTAAATTCTGCACTGTAAAATTCTCAGTTTACACCACACTTTTTACCATAAGCAAGGAATAGAAATGCCCTCTCCTTGTATTAACCAAGTGATGAATGAGAATTTACAAACTGATGAATGAGAACTTAGGAGTCATTCAGAAACCCTCAGGTTTTAAACAACCCTTGGGATGTTTGAAAGGCAAGGGAAAAGGCAGCTGAGCATGGTGCTCACCCTCCCAACTCACCAAGGGCACGTCCTTTTGTCAGTCTGCAATATTTGTCCACATACTTTAATTTTAAAAACAGAACTGGGCATCTTAGTTGAAATGATCAAAAAAAACCAAAAAAAAAGAGCCAAACAGCTCATCTGAAAAATCCCTTTGGAGAGGGCAGCCTTGAGATCAGTGGCTCCCCTCCACTCAGGCAATGGGATCTAGGAAATCTTTTCTGGGTGTCTCATGTTTCCCCTCAATTTCTGTGATTAACATTTGCTGTCAGAGCCTTGGCCTGTCAGTGTGAGCTGTGCTGACAGACACTGGAGCAGCTCCCAAGGCTGCAGGCTGGGAAAGAGAGCAAACGAGACAGGAGCAGGGTTAGAGAAAGGACATCCTCTCAAGAAATCAAATGTCACTGTTTCATTCTGTGTGGGTGGGGAAGGCAGAGAATTAACGACCTGTGCTTCCCAGCCATTGACCATGAATCCTCTTAATGCACTGCAAAAACAAGCCAGGTGGGGCAGGTTTGTTTCGTGCACTCTGCTGTTCTGCATGAAGCAGATATTGTATTTACACATTGTTCTGTGGGGAAAAAGCAAGGCAAATTATGGATCTGATTTGTTTGGATTGCACTCAGCTGCAGTACATCCATTCAATAATGCTATAAACAGATGTATTATTCAGCTGGGATAGGAGTCTGAGCCCTAAAATACGTCCTTCTTAAAATGACAATATTCAAGACATAAATTAATCCAGCATTATCCAATGGCTTGTAGACAAACCTTTGAACAACTTCACCACTTTTCCTCTTCCTTCGTGTGTTTCATTCAAAAATCAGCTTATCTTTCATGATCTCCTCCTTTCATTACACAACATTGGCAAGGCTTGATGCTTTTGTGAATGCTGTGGAAAATCCCTGTTAAAGTAGTATAAAAATGAAGAAAAATCTTTAGAAGTTAGAAGGAAGATTTTTGGTTCAGACATGGTCAGAAGTTATGTCCCAGTGAGGCAATGGGATATGGATCAGGTTCCTGCCCCAAATTTAGAATCAACAACAGGTAACACAAGAGGTAACACAAATTAGGGTGTGCACCTCAGGCAGCCCAGTGACTGAGAAACAAAACAGACAGCTTGAAATTAATTCTGCTTCCAAAGAGTGCCCAAGACAGCTCTGCCCAGCAACAGGTCTGCCCCAATCAATTCAATTTATTGCCTAGATGATTTCTGCCTTTAGAGAAATGTCTTAATCTTGATGGGAATTCTGAAGTAATGCTTGAGAGGGGAGGCCAATTTCCACCATGGCTGTGAACAGACACAAACCTCACCTCAGTGCCTTGCTTTACACAATCCAGCCTCAAGACAAGTAGATCCTGATCTGCAAACATCCAGATGTATCATAGACTTGGATTATGATGTCTGGAACTCAAAATCACTTTTCACTGCGATGCTCAGTTCAGGGACAACGTGAAAGCTGAGCCAAATCACTGTCTGTGAACAGCCTGGTGACTCAGGGTTTGTTATTCAACAAGCACAGCACGTGGGCTCTCATTTTATTTAGCATTTCACTAAACAGAGTGTGGAAATTACCCTGTCAAATTCCAATATCCAAATTGGAATAATAAATCCATAAAGATTATGAAGCTGTAGTGCTTTGACAAAGATTCAGTTACAAGCCCCAGACACAATCTCTAAGAACAAGCACTGTAATTAATGGAAAATATTTTGTCTGGACTGGTATAACAGACTCATGAGAACCACCCTAAAAATATTTATTTTCATCTATTTAACAAAATATGATTTTAGAATATTTGTTTCAAAATTAGGATGCCCATTTAATTTTGCTTGCACTGTGTAGGCCAATGTTGCTTTAATAATATAACAATTTTTTTTAAAAATAGCAAAAGAGTAAGTCTGGAAATGAACATTATATCAGAATTAATAACCCCTAAATATGAATTTCAGTGCTTCAGGGGTTAAATATTCAAGGGTTTGTGATGTCCTTAAATAATTCAATCTACATCCTTCCAGTAGATACCTGAGCCATTAAATATTCACAAACACTTTGAAGACTGGAATAGTGTCAGATCTCAAATTAGAAAATTTCCCTTTAATGTCACTCTCACCTTAATTCCTGCCATTTTATTTCAGGTTATTTGCCACGTCTCTGACTGGGTAATACTGAGAACACAAAAAGGGATTTTCTCTTTATAACCCAGCATGTCATGTGAGAGAAACTCTGCTTCTGACTTACACCCTCCAAACAGGAGAGGTGACCTGCCCAAGGATGTGGCTAATAAGAATAAGAACACTTATTAGCACCAGAGTTCAAAACTCACTTCCCATCATCTTTTAAAATATCTATTCAGCTCCAGCATCATTTAAGAATCCTATGTCCCTCTGGGCTGTGTCCCCTCCAGGAAATTGAGAAGAGATTCAGTGCAGCCACTCTTGAGCTGGGGATGAGGATGAAGATTCTCCTTTCATAGGATACAGAAATATTCTTTGTAAAATGTACCCTGGCAATAAGGAGTTCATTTCCTTTTATTTCAGTAGATAGGGATCTTACCTTGGGAATCTACCACTGATCTTTTTCATCCTCTCAAAGACACAGAAAGACTGAAATTTCGTGTGATTTTGGAGTGGAGGGAGTTTTCCTTTTAATTCCCACGGACCTTATCTAGAAGTGTTATTATTCTGTGGATCAACACCTCCAGCATTCAGAAAATAATCTTACAGAGGTGTCTGGAACAGGACAAAAAAACCAGGATATTAATAAATTGATACAACCTCTTTCTCAGCTCACAGAATGCTGGCAAGCGAGCTAAACTGATTTATCTGGTGATTTTTACCCCCAGACTGTTTCAGAATATTTCCAAAGAAAGTGGTAAAAACTCAGTATTTGAAATCCTGTCAGTCTTAGAAGTTGTGATGAGTCTCACACACCAAGCAGCATCAGCCTTTTTTGGCTGCAGAATTTCAGCTCTTACACAGAGCCCTTGGCATCCCACCAGGCATGGGCATAAACCTGAACTTTCCCAAATGTGATAATTCCCACCTATAAACCTGAAATCCACTCTCCTTGAACTCTTGGCTGTCATAATTCCTCCAACATATTTTAAAAGATGCTAAAACCAGCAGAGAGTAAAGACCAGTCAGAAACAATTAATACCCATCCTGCTTGGCATCATAAACAACCCACTCCCAAACACAAGATCTTCATTCTGCCTTTTCATGTGCTCACCATTATTTCCTGGTGCTTTCCACTGTTACAATGGAAATTTTACATTTGGAATGTAATGGAACACAATGGAAACAATGGGAAAATCACGACGTTACAAACAGGCAAACAAACAAATAAAAAACCTGCCAGTGCCAGGGCACAAAACCACACTGAAAACAAATCAGTGAATAAATAAAAGCCTGGCCTGAGTGCAGAGCACTCCCCCTGCTCCAAGCACAGCTCACAGTGACCATAATTCACCTGACAGAACGAGCTCTGCCCTCGTTCAGCAGGAGAATGTGCAGGGCACCAGTGACCTCATGGGAACAAACCCAGGACAAAGCAGATGCTCTCTGTACTTCACTGCCTTGTACCAGCCCAGAGAGGGAAAGAAAAAGCACTCACAGTCTGAGAAATCTGATAAATACACAAAACACTGATTTATGAGAACATTTCTCCCGAGACTGAGAGTTCTGAAAGTTCTTTTGCACGTCCCTCACTTGAAAAGCCACTCATGTCAGGATGAGCCTGCCCACCAGCATCCTTCAGGTGCCTCTGTGTTTTGAGAAGAACCAGCTGAAAATCCAGATTTAAAACTGGATTTTAAATTAAATCTCTCTGGTCAGATCAATACAGAACAAAATTGCAATGATTCCAGCTGAGAGTTTCCAAGAGGCTATAAAACATTAACAATATGAAGCAGCCCTTTGAGGGATAAATTCTCTCAGCCCACATCACTCAGAATCTATTGGCTGAACCATTTTCTGGACAGGTTTCCTAATATCCATTTGCTTGCAACAATAGGAGAACAACCAAATTCTTTGGCTTGCTCTCATTTTTTTATTAATGAATTTTATTTATTTTTTTATGCACTTGCCACGTGCAAGTTGCAGCCCACAAATGTGGCTCCTGGTTGCCAAAATAGGACAGTCAGACAAAACTAATGGATTTTAAGACACTAAGGACTTCTCCAAAGACTTCCCAATATTCCAAAATCCATAGATGGTCAGTGAATTCATGTTTATCATTAAGAGTCATGGAGACTTCTAAAATTCTTCCAGTCATTATAGAGTCATGCTGGAAAGAGGCTGGATGAATGCAATACACACAGGCTTCACAATAAAGGGAAAGGAAGCAATAAAAACCACCATAAACACTGAGATTATAGAAGAGAAAAGGAAATTACACGTGTTTGGAGTAGAAAACCCAGCAAGCAAAGATCCTTTTGCAGGAGGGCCTCAGTAAACCACAGGCTGTTCCAAAACACGAGTTCCATGTGAATTACAGCAGCACAACCACAACAACCCAGCCTTGCCCAGGGGAGCTCAAGGCACGAGACTCCACTGGGCATTGGGAGGTGCTGCTCTCACCTTGCCACTGCTCTGCCTCAGGATTGCAGCAAGGATTTCAGCTTTTCTTAGGACCACCTCAATGAGATAACAGACTGGTGAGAGTTCAGATAGAGGGGATCTGCCCTGGAAAATCTCCTTTTTTAGTACAGTATGAACCAGCTGCCCACAGGAGCAGTGTCATGTCAGAATAGCCATGCCAACAGAGGGAATGCTTTCCTTGAATAAAGATATCACAGGAAAATCTCCTTTTTTAGTACAGGATGAACCAGCTGCCCACAGGAGCAGTGTCATGTCAGAATAGCCATGTCAACAGAGGGAATGCTTTCCTTGAATAAAGATATCACAGGAAAATCTCCTTTTTTAGTAGAGGATGTACCAGCTGCCCACAGGAGCAGTGTCATGCCAGTACAGCCATGCCAACAGAGGGAATGCTTTCCTTGAATAAAGATATCACAGGAAAATGTCCTTTTTTAATACAGTATGAACCAGCTGCCCACAGGAGCAGTGTCCTGCCAGAATAGCCATGCCAACAGAGGGAACGCTTTCCTTGAATAAAGATATCACAGGAAAATCTCCTTTTTTAGTAGAGGATGTACCAGCTGCCCACAGGAGCAGTGTCCTGCCAGAATAGCCATGCCAACAGAGGGAACGCTTTCCTTGAATAAAGATATCACAGGAAAATGTCTCCCTTTACAGACAATGCCATACACAAAAGTTTCCAGAAAATGGCTAAGAATCACTGCCAGATATTTTGCTGGATGGGTTTTCCAAAATAGGGCTTGACTGGAGTGCTTTTCACTGCCTGGTGGCAGCTACAGAACATTTAGCTTCTTAACCTAAATGCTGATCTGTTTGTGTCTTCTCCTCAGCTTTGGTGTTCAGTCAGGGCAGCCTCAGAGCTTGTTCTCTGTGGCAAACAGCATGAAAGAAATGCAGAGAAACCACGAATCAAACCCCTCTGTTTAATAGGCAGAAATCCTGGAAGGTTTCCTGGCGTGGTGCACGATCCACAGGCCCACACTCACACCCTGACACAAAGCCCACTCACAGGCATTTATTCACAATCTGTGCTTTTTGCCTCCTGGAACATCAGGGTGCACTGGGAAGCAGGAACACCCAGACAAATGATGCAGCATGCACAAATACAAAAAAAGTCATTTTCCCTGTTTGGTTTTCTTCACTGACTGTCAGATTAACAGCCTCCATTTGCCATCAGGCCAAGCATGGAGAGGATTTTTGCTTGGGAAAGGACAAATCCCAAATTCCTTGAACAGCCTAAGCAGTTACCAGTGAGTGAGCAGTGACTGCCTGAGGTCTGTGCAAGGATGAGTGGCTCTGGGAGTGACCAGAAAGAGACTGAATGAGATTGCTTTTAGCTTTTTGAATCAGAGATAAATTCAATATCTTTAGGGATGGGAAAAGGAAACCCCTAAACACTGGGATTTTGGCCCAAATGAGGCACAGACTGAGAGCTGCTGCCCCAATTCCAAAGGACAGCTGACAGCCAAGTTTCTGAGCACGTTCTGTTCAGCCCCAAAGCACAGAACACAGGGGGATGCTCCAGCATTTGGGAGGATGCTCAGACAAGAGGAGCAGCCTGGGAGCAGCAGCCAAAATCCTCCCCAACACAAAGAGGCCACTGAGCAGACAGAGAATGTTCCAGGCAATAAATTTGTAAGGAGGCCACGAAATCAGCCTGGAAAGGGCAGGAGATTCCCAAAGAGGCTTCCCAAGGTCAGATGCCTCATTGAGGCACCATTTGATTCACACAGAGGAAAGCTGATGGGATCAACCCAAACCAATCTAAATCCAGGGCTGGCAGATTTGTTACAAATTAATTCCCAGATAACCTGAGACCAGCCCTCCACAGCACTGAAAAGGTGAACACACCTCGCTGCCCTTCCTGCATTTGTGTAACACAAATTGGTGTCACACCCTGCATCTCAAATATCTCCTCTCAGGAATTATTCCCCTTCATGAACTCCACAGATTTCATCCCAAGCCACCCAAGTCAGCAGAAGCAGCCTCACTGAAGCTTTCTTGAATGAAAGCACTTCACAGCCTCTCTGTCGTTGCTGAGCCACTGCAGGACTTAAGGATGCAGTGCTTATATATGGAATTATATATATAATTTTATATATATTATATATATTCCATATATATTATTATATATA
>VZTZ01019027.1:46928-59264 GCA_013400955.1 Drymodes brunneopygia | reverse complement strand
GGCAGGACACAGCCCAGGGACCGGGACAGCGGGACACAGCCCGCGGGGAGGTACCGGGGCCGCCGTGAGGGCGCGGGTCCGGCAGCGGAAGGGCCGGGCCTTCCCTTCCCTGGGCCAGCGCTGCCCGTGTGGGGCGGGCCCCTCCTTGCCCTGTGCCCTGTGTCCCTCATCCAGCTCCGGGCTGTGGGTTTGGTGCCATGAGCACTGATTAACCATTGTACAGGTGCTCATGCAAACGATGAGCACTGATTAACCATTGTACAGGTGCTCATGCAAACCTTGGGCTTTGGGGTTTCAAGCGCTTTCCTCTCCCCACCGAACAGGACTCACGGGAAAAGCAACCGTGTGCTCCTCCCCAGGGGAGAAGAGACGCTCTGAAGCTTCCACCAAGAATTCCTGGTGATTAAGTGGATGAGGTGGCTGAGCTAAGCCAGCAGTAATGTCATTTTAACAATCCGAGTGGCAGAGCTGCTGTGCTCTTCTGCAGTTTCGTATAGGGAATATCCCATAGCCTAGTCAGTGGTGAAAACAGATACCTGACAGGGATAACATTGTAATAACTACTTGGTTCTTTTTTGTTTTTCCTTAGAAGACTAATTTCTCCGTAAGAACATCTTCCAAGAGTTTTGACTTAAAGTCCATGTGCAGATTTTGAAAATACAGACAGTCCCTTGTTCCAGCCACACGGACAAACCCCACCTTGCACAGCAGGAATCAGTCAGAAATGCATGGTAGCACTTGAGGCAGGCTTGGTGCAGAGCCTGGAACAGACTTCTTTGGGTAAAGTTACTTGGTATTGCCTAAATTGCTGTTAAAATGTTAACTGGGCTGCAGTGAACTTGGATCGTTAACTTATTTTAGCTTTAAAAAAATCGCTGCAGTGAACTTGGATTGTTAATTTACTTTAGCTAAAAAAGCATCTGAAAGGAATAGAAGGTGCATGGTTTAATTCCAGAATAAATTTAGTATCTTTTTAGTTTTATCTAGTCTAGAATAGTTTTTTAACATGTTTTTTAAAATACTTAAATCCAGTGTGTGAGGCTTACAGATAAAAGTTTGCAGCGCCAATCTGATTGATCTTAATGCTTCCTCTAGGCTGATCTTTACAGAAACTCCTCAAGGCTTCCAGGAATTCATTTCAGGCCAGATAAATGAAATAAGTTGTCCTGATAAAGCAGAATGGATCCTTGCTCAGTTGGGGTTCAGCTCCAAGCCACCAATGAGTGCCACAAGACCTACTACACCCGTCACACCGGCTTCAAAAGCAAACAGGAGATCTCCTCCTCCGACCTCCTGCTGCTGCAGCTCAGGACTGGGATAGCCCTGTCAGAGAGCAACACCATCTGCCTCCACCACGCGAAAATCTACATTGAGAGGTTCGAGGACCTGCAGAAATCCTGCTGCGACCCCTTCAACATACACAGGAAGCTGTCCAAGAAGAACCTGCGGGCCATTGATTTGGATGACGCGGCTTTCCTGAGCGCCAAGTTTGGCAGGCAGTTTGTGCCTGGTTGGAAGCTTTGTCCCAAGTGCATGCAGATAATCAATGGGAGTGTGGATGTGGAGCCTGAAGAGAGACAGAGGAGGAAACTGGATCCAGATGTATGTGTATGGATCAGTGTTCCCTTCTGCACCCTGCAAGCTGTTAGAGTTCATAGAACAACACCATAAGGAAATTAACTTTTTCTTTCATAGAAATGAGAAATCATGTAGTCTTTCAGATGTGCAGGAGTTTGTTGTATTTAAACCTTTATTTGGAGGACCTTAAAAATCTTCTTCTCTAATTAAATAGTATTGTATTATGTAATATTAAATTAAGTTTTGTAAAATTGTGTCTACTAGGGTGGCTTACAACTCATAAATTCTTGTAAATACCAGCCTGCTGCTGTTATGTTAAGCTGTTATTCAAGCCTTGCAAACAACAAACTCCTGTGCTTGAAATTGAGCACTGCAAAAGTTGCTTCTGAAGATGTCTCTTCAGTTAAAAACAGAAAGGAAAAAAAGTCATTTTCTCTTGCAGGTGATTAGGAAATGAACCTGCAGTGAGGTGAATTGAGTGTGCTGGTTGTGGTGTCTGGGCTGTGAAGGCCATGGCATTGGGCTGGGGGCAGTGATGAGCTGCTGTGGGAGGAGAGTTCAATCTCTGAGCTTGGGACGTGGCTGGTGCCTTGTTCAGGCTCTGCACAGGGAATCTGCAGGGTGGGCAACCAAAACAGCAAGAGCTTGTCCATGTGCACCTGAGCAAAGAGGATTTGCAGTCCAGGGGCTCTCCCCCAGCTGTATTTTTCAATTACATGTCAGGCTGATAGAAGGGAAATTTGAAAGCATTGATTGAAAGTGCTGCTATAAAGTTTGTGTTGCTGGGGTCAGAGACAGGTACAGTTCTCCAGCATAAAGATTTTAAGACTTAATTTGTTTCCGCAGGGAAATCATAGAGTCATAGGTCAAGGATTCATCTGGGTTATTACAATATCCTTGACTGGATATTTTCTTAAGATTTGTATTTATGATTGAGATTTTCTCCTTCTTTAGGGGCGTACAGCCAAGGCTTTAAAGTCTCTCCAGTTTGCTAATCCAGGACGGCAGACTGAGTTCACTCCAGAGACCAGCAAAAGGGAGAAAAGAAGGCTGCAAACAAAAATCTCAATGTTTAATTCAGACAGGTAATCTGTTAGTTGTACTGACGTTAACTTTCATTTGAAAATAAAATGCTCTTGATGGTCAGGCTGTAACATGATCTGTGTGAATGTTTGTGTGTATATGGAGTTAGGGATGTTGAAGTCCTCTCTCATTCCTGAGAGAAATAAAAGATAAAATGTTAGCTTACAGTTCACATTTCAGTTAATTTCAAAAAGGTGTTTGTGAGGCACAACAATACTATACAGACCACAGATGTAGCTATTAATACATGCATAAACTAAAATTCTGATTAAATTTGAATATAGTAAGATCAAGTAGACTACACTTAAAATGTTGGAGTTAGCATCTTTCTGTAAACTCCGTAGTTACACCTGGTAAACAAAAGTGTGCAAATTAGGACCTTACCTTCCTTTTGAAAAACAAAGTTAATGTCCAAGCTGGACAATACTAGATGACAAATTACAACCTTCTAATGTGAACAAAAAAAAAAGGACATTTTCTATTTGTCAAAATATGCAAGAAATATCACATTAATGCCTTGCCCCTGCTCTCCACCTGAGTGTAACTGTTGGAGACAGACACTACATGTGCTGCTCACCAGCTACACATCCTTTCTTCTCCCTCTGTTTTTTCTGCTTAGTTTGGGCACAGAGTGGAAATACAATTAGGACAGGAAAATGTTGTCAAATACAGTAAATTATGTATATCTTTGAAATCAGCAGTGGTGAAGTGAACACCTGAAAAAAGCAAACTTCCCTCCTCAAAGCAACGAGCGGATTGAAGCCTGGAAGGTAACTGTTGTTGTTCATTGTGCAGGCAGGTGATCCCAGCCAAGAGCAAGGTGTATGACAGCCAGGGGCTGCTGCTGTTGAGCGGGATGGACCTGTGTGACTGCCTGGATGAAGATTGCCTGGGCTGCTTCTACGCCTGCCCCAAGTGCGGCTCCAACAAGTGCGGCACCGAGTGCCGCTGCGACCGCAAGTGGCTCTACGAGCAGATCGAGATCGAGGGGGGAGAGATCATCAAAAACAAGCACGTGGGGTAGGGGGTGTGTGCATTGTTTGATCCTGGCTCTGTGGTCCACGCTTTGATTAAACACTGCACATTCAGGATTTAGTGATTTAATGGAAAGCGTTGGGATTTGTCGCTGTCCGCGTGATCGATGCGCTCACTGTCACAGTCGGTTTCAGTGTGACTTTACCACTCTGCTGTCCTTCCACACTTGGGTCTGCATTGGCTTCTCAGCCATCCAGGTGAGATCTCCCTGAGCAGTCTTTGACTATATTCAAGCACAAGGTGCTGAATTCTAATGTGATCTACCCTGAGCTGCTCACTATTCTTTCATACATTGTTTTATAGAATGTACCTTCTCCGTGTATCCCTCATTTCTCCTTCTCAAATTCAGGTTCTCATGGGGTTTAAGCTGTTTTATGTGAAACTGGGGAAGTTCTCATTGAATTTACATGCAGTATTAATAAAGTTCTCTCTAGTATTAATAGCAAATTCTGTATCTTCTATAGAGTATTGAAGCTACATCTGATCAATCCAATCCTGTTCACTTAAAAAGGAGTTTAAAGCATTTAAGTGTTCAGATCTCACCTCAGTTACTGGGATTTGAGATCAAGTTATTGTTATGAATGCAAGCCTTACTCTTAAAATACTGAAATTAAATTGTCAAAGCATTGTGTTAAAGTATAATTGATTACATTGTTGGTTTCTGGAGAATTAAATAATTTTGCTCTGTTATCAGTCTTTAATTGGATTGAACTGGTACATTAACAGTGCTGTCCGTGTTTTTTTCTCTTTTTACTGATTTTAAATGTTTATATGCATCTAAAATAAACTTGTGTCTGTTTCCAAACTAAGGTTATCTAGACTGTTACCAAAAAAAACCCCAGTTGAATAGGAAGTATCTTTGGTTGATATGTTATCTGACCTCAGAATATTATAATTTTACAATATAACAAGCCTTACTGAAAAGATTTTATAAATTAAATCTTAGTATTTTTGTTGTGTTTTGTATAGATTTCCTGTTCTTTGATGACTTGGAAGATCCACATGTTTGTTGGGTCACATTTTTTCTACAACACTGTTAACTTCTTGCAGATTTACTTGGTAAAACTGTATAATCTTGCTATTTGTTCAGCAGGTATTTTCCTGTTCTGGTGAGTGTTATGAATGTTGCATTGCCAAAATCCAAAGTTATGCTTTGAGTTGTGCTGACATCTGCTGGTCCTACTGCACTATAAGGACTGAGATACCACATTTCTATTAAATCTGTTACAAAAACAATCAGACTCCTTTTTTTTTTTGATCAGAGCATTGGCTGTTCTTCCAGTGGATGTCCCTCACTGGGTTCCAGCCACATTCATCACAAGATCCACAATGTGAGTGTTAGGCAGAGCCAAAGAATCTTTGCAGTTCTCCAGGCAGCAGCACCTGGCTGAGAAACAGCCTTGGTTCCTGCCCTCTGTGCCACTGGCATCTGGCACAGCAGTGGGAACTCCCCTTTTGGTATTCACTGCAAAAATTAATGCCTTGGCAAAGTTTACATATTCGAGACAAAAATCAATGACAATAAAAGACTCTGGTTTATGAAGAATACAGATCCTGGGTCAGTTTGTGTTTATTGGACAGAAGCTCCAGAATTGTGGCCTTGTAAGGAACCAAGTGCTCAACACTCTCTTTTCTGACACAAACTTCACAGCAAGTTCAGAACGTGGTCAGATTTAACATCTTCTAAAGTCAGTGAGGGTTCTTCTGTGGAATGTGGGAATCAGCACACAAGCCTGAGTCATACCAGAGACAGGATGTGCCCCTTTGTGGAGCTGAAAGTTTAAAAACAATTAAATATCCCCTGGGATTATTTTTGTTTAAAACCAATTAAATATCCCCTGGGATTATTTTTGTTAAATACTCAAATAATGCTATAAATACTATAAATAAATACCATAGCACAGTTAGGTAATTAACTCAGAGAGGGTTTACATTAACTTTTTCAGCATTATGCTACAAAAAGACATTTCTCTTGGGGAGTATGTTATAAACTTTTCCTTAGACACAGCATGAGTTTGGGGGTTTTTTAATCAATTAAATTCATTGCTTCAGTAACTTACATAACTTCTAACTTTTGCATCTCTTACCTTTCAAGATACTAGAGCTGGAAGTGGACAGACCTACACAAAAATTGTAATTTCATAAATCTGGAAGTCAGAATTAAGGCTTCTAAAGGAAAAGAAGAAAACAGTTCAGGTGACTAATTCTTACTTGTTTTAGATCTGTTTCAATGTTCCTTTAGCCTCTCTCACAGGCATTGCTCACATTATCCAGACTGGACCCATGGACAGTCCCTGAACCCCTTTGGGACAGAGCTGCAGAGGGTGAGTGCACATCTGTCCCTTGGTGTGTGACAGGAGCAGCCACAGCAGCTGCAGGCAGCACCAAGGCCTCAGAGTTCTCAGGCTCACAACAAAGCACAAACACACAATTCCCATTTTTCATTTGTTTTTCCCCTAAAATTAGATTTACTTTCTTTGGTCATATCTGTGCCTCAATAAGTGCATTTTCAGCATTTTTCAACTCCTCTGTCAGTGGAATAGAGGATGTGCTGACATGCAGTAGCTTGTTGCTCTTTTTCCCCAACAACCCTTCGACAACCATTCTGAAAGCTTTGTTCACCTTTATCATGACTTCTGACCTGTCAGCACCACACTAATGCAACTTTAAATAAAGGCCCCTTCAGACACTTCTCTCCAACTTCAAATCATTCAATTTTAAATTTTNAGTATATAAATGATTATATTTAAAGATCATTAATTACAAGTTGAATCTAATATTCACCAATGTGGAAGCCATAACCAGAACTACTGTTATTCATTCACTGCAATTAGATTTCAAATCATCAGCTGTCCTCCAACACAAATTAAAAAATACTGTAGGGAGGTGTGAACCCTTGCCATTAAACTGTCCAGGTCACTCTTTGCAGGAGTTTGTGCTGTTATCCTGCTCTGGAATAGGAAATTTGCATTTTTCAGGTCCCTCATACCCAGCAGAGGGCATCAGCCTCCTGCAAAACTGCCCGTGAGTTCCCTGGTGCCCCTCCGAGAGGTGGATTCCCAGAATTGGGGGATTCCTCCGAGTGGAATTCATTGGCACGCTCAGAAATGGAGCACAGGACACGAGAAGTGCTCCCCACATCCACGAGGTTTCAATACTGGCACTTTAGAGAAACTGATTTTCTTTTTGGGCTTTATAAGAGCTCCACAGCCCATCCCCAAACACCTCGATAATTGCTGGTTCTCCAAGAGGAGAGCAACACATTTTTATAGATACATTTCTATTTTACATTTCACCGTGAAACCTTGGTTTAGAGCTCCTGCCTGAACTTTGCCTTAGGGATGCAGTTTTGGGCAGCCAGGCAGGCACTGACAGCAGGGCCCTGCCCTCCTCAGCAAAATGGGAAACTCGGACATTTCACAGGGGTGCTTGTGCTGCTGGCACAGAGCCACACGTGTCCCCTTTCCCAGACAAACAGGGCAATTTCACCAGGGCAGCTACAACAGGAGCCAGAAGGAGCCCAAGGTGTTGGGATGGGGCAGGGAAAAGAGAAGAGAGGCAGCTGGAGATGGGGGAGTTTCCCTGGTTCTACCATGACCAAGTGGGGAGAAAATTACCTGAGTTCTTCTCTTCTTCCCTCAGCTTCCCTCAGCAGCCTTTCCCATGGACTCAGCAGCAGATTCAGGCTGAATCACACACTGAGTGCCTTTCTCAGTTCCAGTTAGGACAGTGTTAACAATTTGTGCCACAAGCTCAGTTCTGCCTCTCACCCAGAGATGTCAGCGTTCCCCAATTCACCCTCCGAGAGCGGGACCGTGCCCAGGAAAGGCAATTCTGTGTCACCTCCTGGTTCTCTCCTGATTGTTCATCCCTTTGTTCTTGCATTTGAACTGGTAGCTCTGCCTGCTCTTACACTGATTGTTGGAGCTGCTGAATTAGTACCGTGGAGTGGACAACATTAGTCAATATATTAAAAAGAATATATATATATATAATTTTTGTTTAATACTCAAATAACACTATAGTACAGTTAGGTATTTAACTCAGGGTTTACATTAACTTTTTCAGCATTATGCTACAAAAAGACATTTATCTTTGGGAGTATGTTATAAACTTATCCTTAGACACGGCATGAGTTTGGGTTTTTTTAAATCAAGTACAATCATTGCTTCAGTAACTTACAGAAGACAACTTCTAACTTTTGAATCTCTTACCTTTCAAGACATTAGAAAGAGCTGGAAGTGGACAGACCTACACAAAAATTGTAATTTTATAAATCTGGAAGTCAGAATTAAGGCTTCTAAAGGAAAAGAATTTATATATATATAGAGAGAGATATAGATAGATAGATAGATAGATAGATAGATATATAAAAGTATACATACAGCAGCAAGCAGCAGCTGTGCAGCCTGGATAAGCTGCTTACCAGGACCATCAGAACTTTATTTCTCAAGCAGAAATCCCTGGGAATTCAAAGATCCTGCTTCATTCACAGCTTTTAAGGCCTCACAAGTCATCTGAGAAACCCTTTAACATGTTAAACTGCTTTGCTTAAAGGTAGAAAATCAGATTTCACCAAATTTCAGTGACAGAAGTTTTCTTAATTCAGTATTTCTTTTTCTAGTTAATCCTACATTAGAGTACCTTGTAATCAAGGTGAGAATGAGTTTTCTTCTCACTTCATCCATTTTCTATTTTAAGTTTGTAGCATAAAAAAAACCCACCCAAAACCCACAAACAACCAAAAACTCCACCACCATCAAGGCTCCAAGCTGCTCCTTTCCCTCTGCTCTGTAACATGGCACTGCTCTCCCAGCTGACTGGTTTGTCAGTTTTCAGTCAGAGTTTTCAATCAGATCTGGATCTTGACAGTTGACTTCAATGCTCCTGGAACTTTCCTCTTGACAACCATCTCTTTTTAGCAGTCATTCTAATTAGAGTGATTAAATTTTGGCTTGGTTTTCATTTGTTATCTTCGTGCTGCTCCCTGGGAGTTTCAGTTCAATCTCCAAGAAGAGAGAGAAACCAGAGCTACTTCTCTGCAAAATAAAATACACTTGTGTAGGATGCCTGACTTCCAGCAGGCTCCTCAAATGGTTCAGGCTCCTCCTGGCAGCCCTGGGGGAGCCCCAAATCTCAGCTGCACTGTTTGGATATCCATAACTATCACTGTTATGGATACATTTCTATTTTACATTTCACCGTGAAACCTTGGTTTAGAGCTCCTGCCTGAACTTTGCCTTAGAGATGCAGTTTTGGGCTGAGTCCATAATAAATCCATAACTATCACTCTCAGTAATGAGTTCCTGCTGACAGTCCTGGTGACTTTGAGAGGGAGCAGAGGTGATTCTGCCCAGGATTGGCTTGTCAGGATAAAGTGCTGCTGCTGCCAGAGCTGTTTGGGCAGAGACACCACTCACCCTCTCTGGTTTTGTGTGAAACAGGAGGAGAGGTTGTGCCTAAGATCTGTGGAAAGCAGCTGCAGAGTGTACAGTGCACACCTGAAATAAAATCACCTTCTGTTGTGGGATTCCCAAAATAAAATGCAGGGTAACCTTTACAGGATCGTTCCCTAAAGATCCAGAGAAGCCTGCAGGAAATGCTGTGTGCCAAATCCTGGATCTGAACTGCAGCTCCTGTGCCTCCCTTTGGAAGGGTCTGTTCTGCCCCACAGGGTGTGAGGGAAGGGGACCCTCACTCCACAGATTTGTGTTAGGGATTATTCAGTATTTAGCTGCAAGGCTGAACTGTGCTTGTGCATTTTCTGCTGCAATGTCATTCCAAAGGCCCTTCCATCACCCATTTGTGCCTGGCACCATCTCAGGATTGAGGCACCACCACGAGCAGAGAGAGCTCCTGGGGGAGCTGAGCTGGAGCCTTTCCCTTCCACATCTCCTCTTTCCACTGACACCACTCATTTCACAATGTTATTTTTCCCATCCAGCACCAGTTAGCTGATGCTTCTCACCTGTCTGAAATTGCTAGTGACATTTCAATTGTGTTTTATTTTCTCCTTTCTTTGATAGAATTAAAGAGAACATTCATATTTGAATAAAAAGCAAATAACGCACGTCAGAGTATGCATCAGGGGACATCAAATTGTTTTTTTTCCAATTACAACTCTATTTCAAATAGGGTAATGCAATTAAAGGATAATTACTGGGAGTGCAAAGCCAAGGTTATGATCAGAAATGGTTACCCTTTCACTTCAAAGGGCTGTCTGACTAAATAAAACATTCCTGTGGGGCAAGTTACTCTGCATTTCTGCAGGTGTTCAGAAGCAACAGGACTGGCACTACCACTGGAGTGGCTCTTCCAGTATAAAGTACAATTTTAGGAAAGGGGACAAATATCAGTGGCTTTATCACTGACTAATAGCAGTAAAAATTCACTTCAAGATAGGATATTAATTAAGAATATATTACTAGTTTTTAATAAGCAGCATAACACACTTTTAAACAGTGCCCTGGGGAGTGGAGCTGTTTTCTTCAGCTGGCTCAGGGAAGGGTAAAGAGGATCTGAAAGCAGCTGGGATCTGAAAGCAGCTGGGATCTAAAAGTAGCTGATAACTTTGGGAGGTGTGGTTGTGAAGGTGAGGCTGCTTCACACTTTATTCACATAAAGTCATGGACTCTCACCCTCCAGAAGTCCAAAACTGCTGGAAAATCCTGCCTTCCTCCAGAAGCCTCTCTGCTGGTGTCCTGCTTCAGTGTCAGAAATGATTAGTAAGGTTTTGCCAGCCTGTTTTATTTAAGTGCAGGGAATAAAGCAGTAATCCTTTATTATTAGCTGCCTTATTGGACTGGTAATAGTGCCTAAAAAGGGTTGGGACTCCAATTTGCTCCACGTGGAGCCTCTGTTTGCTGTGAGAGCACATGGTCTCCTTCCCTCCAGGGGTTTCAGTGGGATGGGACTGAGTCTTTTCTCTGCTTTGTTTGTCTTCATCTTTTTCCTGGGGGTGTCTGACAGGCAGTGCAAAGTGCCTGGTGACTGTGATGCCTTTTCCTGCTCTTAGGAAATCAAAGCTCAGGCAGGGTCAGAGGGTTGGGGGTCGTTTCCCTCGGTATTTAATAGGATCCCACTCGATGCATTGCTTCACCCAGGTGACAGCGTCACAATGTCCTGTCCCCCTAATTGAGTGCACAATTAAAGCCCTTACTCATTAGCATATCTAACGAGAGGGCCCAAGAAGGGGCTGGGCTGGGCTCACTTCTCATTTACAGAATCTGTCCTGCCAGGGGACCTTGAGTGCTTATGACAATAGAATGTTTGATCTTCCAACTCTGCAGTTCTGGGATGTTTGGACACCCAGAACCCAGGCTGAGTTCTCACCCCTAAAGCATCACAGGTGTGCCTGCTGATACCTGTGGGGATAGGGAACTGTGGGAAAGGGATTTAGGAGAAAAAGCAAAAAATCCTTCAGGCATCAACTGCCCCATGAGAGCAAGCCTTGTCCCAGTAAATGTTCCAAACCACTGGGGTGGGAGTGAAGGGGTTTTCTCTGTGCCCACTGCTCTCCCCTGCCAGGGCAGAGCATTCCTGATGTCCTGGAGCAGAGCTGAGCCCCACAGAGCTGCACAGCCAAGGTAACACTCAGGGGGTTCAGCCTCCAGTGCTCTGAATCCCCTTGTGCTCCTCTGATGAGAAGCCAGATGGTAAAACTAAACATACAGAGAAATAGTTTCATAACATTAACATTTTAAACAAAAATAATAATGGTAACAACGATAACAACACAAATCGTAATTATGATATTAACAATTACAGTAATCAGAACATATTTATATTGTTTAAGTGATAAATTGTTTTATTTCTCATGTCAGCCCTACTTCCAAAACATTTATTTTGTCTGCATCCCATTGGCATCCCTAAGGCAGACAAAAATACTGCTCTGTTTGCAAACTTGGCCAATGGGGCAGAAGAGCAGACCAGGAAATACTGAGCCCTGTGGAGCAAACAGAAAGTGGAAAAGCAGCTGAGGGAAAGCATTTCCCTCATTCCCCAGAGGTATTTCCCTATCTCAATAACTGGAGGAATAATAAGTAAATAAATTCAATATCTTTTTTTAGCTGTGTTGTTGTTGGAGTCCTTTGTCTGTGGCATGCTCAGGAAAAACTTTTGGATTGATCTGGAGTGCACAGACCAATTTTCTATTAAAGTGTATTAATGCCAGGTTCTGTGCAATTAGTGAGAAGTCAATTCCCATTACTAGTTAGCACTATTGAGTATCTGCTTTCTTTAATAAAAACCTATGTCCAGCATAAAGACAATAAATCAATAAGCAGCCACTTTCTAAATCCATCCTGTCTCCTCCAAACGTGCAGGGAGAGTGCTGCCATTTGGAATTCAGAATGGATTTAGAAGGAGAGGATTCCCTGCAGCTCAGTTTTCCCTTGGATGAGCCTTTGCTCATTCCTAAGAGCTGCACACGAGATCACTGGTGCTGGAATTGTGAAATTCACTGAGCAGCATCCCAGCCTGGGCTGGCAGAAACCCTCCATGGAATGATTTGAATCGTGTTTGGGTCATCCCCAAGCTCTGTGATTTCTGTTATTGGGAGGGTGGAGAGGCACAAGCATGGGCTGCCCTGAGAACCTGTGGGTGTCCCCTGTCCCCCCTGCTTTTTGCAGGGTTCCATGT
>VZTZ01019027.1:21725-39144 GCA_013400955.1 Drymodes brunneopygia | reverse complement strand
CCAAACCAAACCAAAACCAAACCAAACCAAACCAAACCAAACCAAACCAAAACCAAACCAAACCAAACCAAACGAAACCAGACCAAATCAAAAACCAAACCAAACCAAACAAAACCACCTGGGATTTTCAGGGATGCTCCCAGAGTCTGGACTCCAAAACCGGATCTTCCAAGATAATTTAGGAGAGCTTTTTATGGGGTGGGACTGGTGTGTTGGTTCTTTATGCAGCTCAGGAGATGATTGAGGGACATTCCAAGCACTGGCAATGATGAGAAAAGCAGATGAATGAGGAGCAGCAAGGCTGCTCTGCTTTCCTGCTCCCCGGGATTTATGGACTTAGGGATGAATTTAATACCTGGTGATCAAAAGAGTTCAAATGGTGGTTGTATTAATGATTTCAGCATAGCCTCTAAATCCCAGGATGGCAGTAGAAATCTCCAGCTTGGTCTTAATCCCCTGACATTTTTTATTAAGAGCAAAATTAAGTTGCTGTTGCCTTGTGATAAAGCAGCTCACAGAAGTGTGAACTGTGGCACTGCCACCCCAGCCAGTGCCCACTCTGTGCCCTGCTCTCCAGCCCCATCACACCCAAAAAATCAATTACTGGAGGGTAATATCTTCTTTGACATTCTTTTAATTTTTTTTGTCTGGGTTTTTTGTTGTTGTTTTTTTTTTTTTTTGGCTGGTATTTGGTTAATCCTTACCTGGTTTTACAGCTCTGCCTGTGCAGAGTGATGCATGTTTTTGCCTGTGTTTGTTACACTGCATTTTTGCATTTTATCCTGAGCCTCTGCCAGCTGCTTTGCTCCTGAATTACCACTCTTTCCTCCTGTTTTCCCAAGGAATGTTTGGTACCCATTGAAGACACCTGCAGGGCTCCCAGCTCACACAAATATTGTGCATCTCACAGCAGAACCTGCCTTGTTTTGGAGCTTAGCTCACCTGTGATCTGTGTTTTGAGGCCAAGGAAATATTAATATGCCTCAGAGTAATGTGGGAACCATCTCACCATTACTCTTCCTCCCTTCCTCCCACACATTCCCTGGAGTATATTGATCTTTGATGTGCTTGCTTTCTTCAGCCAATTTGAAGCCAAAGTGTGTGAATCAGGGATGGGAATAAGTGATATTTGAAGCTGCTCTCAAACCTTGAGACAGTTTTATTCTGGCTTTGCTGTGTGAGTCACAAAGACCACTCAGTTCCTCAGTTAGGGGTAGTGTCATCTGCTAAGTAAAGGTAAGGACATGCCCAAAGATAAAATAAAATAAAGCTATAAAAAATTTTGAAGCTGTAAAATACGGCAAGGTCTGATCCCAAGGGTTTGAATGCAGGACAGGGATTTTGGGGTTATGTTATTGTTCTCCCCCATTGCAGAGGGGCTGTGAAGGACACTCCTATTGCAGGATTGATCCCAAGGGTTTGAATGCAGGACAGGGATTTTGGGGTTATTGTTCTCCCCCATTGCAGAGGGGCTGTGAAGGACACTCCTATTGCAGGGTTGATCCCAAGGGTTTGAATGCAGGACAGGGATTTTGGGGTTATTGTTTTCCCCATTGCAGGGGGGCTGTGAAGGACACTCCTATTGCAGGATTGATCCCAAGGGCCCTGAATGTGTTGTTGGGATTTTGGGGTTGGTGTTTTATTTTTCTCCCCCCATTGCAGGGGGCTGTGAAGGACACTCCTATAGCAGGATTGATCCCAAGGGCCCTGAATGCAGGACAGGGATTTTGGGGTTGGTGTTTTATTTTTCTCCCCCCATTGCAAGGGGCTGTGAAGGACACTCCTATTGCAGGATTGGATGGCCAGGCAGAAGTCAATTCAGGATTTCTTCTCCTTCCTCACATGAGGGACCCCAGATCTCACAAATTGGCTGTGATATTGGCTGGCAAATGCTGAGGGCAGCTCTGTGATCACCTCCTCTCCAGGCTGAGGTCACCCCAAACTCAGCCCTGGTGCTGGGACACTCTGCTGGCTCAGCTCCAGCTTCAGCCTCTCCCTCTGCTTCAGCTTCAGCCTCTCCCTCTGTATTTCCTGGCATGCCATGGCTGTTTCCCAGAGCTGTCTGTCCCTCCACAGTGCAGGACCTGTGCCTGTCCTTGCTGAATTTTGTCAAGGCAAAAATTTTGCCTTGCTCCTCCAGCCTGCTCCCGTTCCTTGGAGCACTCCAAGATCCTTGGATCAAAACCCAAATGCTAATGTTGTTTCAGTGCTCCCACATGCGACGTGAGGAAGGCAAGATGTTACACTGACAGCTCCTACTGATTAAAATGCATCTAGGATACATGCAGAGAAATAAAATAAAATGGGAGGAGGGCACGGTGACAGCATCTCTGTGCTGCCCCACTCCCCTGACCTCAGGCTGAGCCCAGGTTTGTACAAGAAATGTGACAATAAAATCTGAATGTTGTGGCCTTCAGTGAACACAAGGTTTAAGGTGTGAGGGGAAGGCACTCATGAATTCTCTGTGATGAATGGTTGGCAGTTTCACCCCAGTGCTTTCAGCTACAGATATTTAACATTTTCCCCAAGGTGCTGAGGTTTAACCCCAGCTGGCAGCCCAGCCCCACACAGCCCCTCACTCATTCCCCACTGGAGGGGTGGGGAGAGAATGGGAAGGGTGAAAGTGAGGAAAGTCCTGGGTTGGGGTAAAGAAAATCCAACAGGGAGAGCAAAAGCCACAGATGCAAACCAAGCACAATGAGGAGCTTCCTCCCCAGCTCCACGGGCAGTTCCCAGGGGCTCAGCCATGCCCAGGACAGCCAGGCTCCAGCTCCCACACTGGGAAGGGAAATGCTGTCACTGAATCTCCCCTCTCCTTCTCCTGCCCCAGCTTTATGCTGAGCTTGAGGCCATGTGGCCTTGGCTGAGCTGGGGTCAGCTCAGGCTCTGTCCCCTCCCAAAATCCTGTGTCCCCTGAGCCCCTTGCTCAGGGGTGAGAGGAGGAAAGGCATTCATGCATTTTCTATAAACACAGTCCTTGTTTTTATTACCAGCCAAAATTATTTTGAACTTCTGGATTGTTTTTCATTCCTTTCCCCTAAAGTGAAGAAAGATGATTGACCATGTCTTTACCCTGTGAAATTGTAGAGGTGGTCACCTCATTGACCAATCCATGACTGTCTTAAAAAAGATGTAAATATGAGAGAATAAAGAAAGGCAGGGCTTTTTCTGGGTCCTGCCTGGTAGCTTCTGAGCTGCTCCTGAAAAGTCTGCGTGTTTCTTTCGTGTCCAGCAGAGCAACATTCCCCAGCAGCAGCAAAGCTCAGAGGGGGAAATGAGCTGGGTGATGGGAGGGATGCTGGGCCAGTCAGAGCACAAAGGAGGCAGGAGAATGGAGAGCAACATCATGGAACTCGCTGCCCTCGTCTGCAGGGACACCATTTCAGGGTGCTGGGCAGGTTTTACCTCCCCTTGGCCGCTGTCACTGGGGCAGGGCCCTTGCAGGGAAGCAGTGGATGGCTGCACTGAGCTCAGGAGGGCCATTCTCAGAGCCCTGGTGTCCCCTGGTGGGAGGAAAAGGAGTAAACTTCTCTGAACAACCATGTTCCCCCTTAGCCATCAATTGATGGCTCTCAAAAACTGCTCAGCCTTCAGCACACTTGGCAGGAAAAACAGCAAAACACAATGGGCTGCTGCTCACTTTTGTTACTGCTTCTCCTCCTATGATTCTGTCATTCTGTGAACAGTTTAAGCTGTTTACTCACGTGTAAATGGACAGTGGCTGAAGATCAGAGGGGCTTCATTTGCTGTGAGGAGCTCCTGTCCTGTCTCAAAGGGAGGAGCAGCAGCTGCTCTGGTGGCAGGTCAGGCTCTCTGTCCTGCAGATCTGCACCAAAGCTCCTGAGGATGGAGCAACAAACACCCCACAGCACAGGCACAGACTGATTTCAGAGGCCAGGGAGGTTTACACACATTATAATGGTTTACAGAGCTATTTCAGGGACTGAACACAGGAGTCAATAATGCAGCATGGTTCAGATGATTCACAGGCACGTGCACTGTGCCTGACAGTGATTGCCAAAATCAGAGCTGCAATTGCTGAGGGTCACACTCACCTCAGGGAAGATGTCCTTGTTTGAATGTGTGCTTGGAGGAGGGAGGGAATTCTGTCTCTGTACCCACCAGACATCCTGCCAGAATTTCTCCCATTGCCCTGGTTTTGGGCTTTAGGATTGCTCTGTGCAATTGAATTGTTCTCCCTACAACTCATCAGGTCTCACTGTTTTGGGTGCTTTCACAGCAGCCAGCCCTGCATCCCTCACCCACACGAGCAGTGTGACCAACCCCACCAAATCAGATCCCCAGAAATGCTGAGAGAAACTTTGCCCTGCAATTCCATGATCATGCCAGGCTGATTTCCTGCAGCAGAACTCCTCTTCAAATTGGCTGGCAACAGAAACTGAGGGATTTTTATTACTGGGCCAAGCTCCCTATGACAAACAGTTAACTGGCATTAATAATTCTGTCATGGCCTGTGGATGGTACCAGTGGAAGGCAGAGCTGCAGCTGGGGCTGCCTGCACGTGGCTCCTGCACTCAGGATGGATAATTTGCTCCTTGGGAAATTCTGTTTTCAGAGGAACGTGGTCACAAAGCAGCCTCTCAAGTGCCACTGTGAGGGGAGAGCACATCACAGGCACAAGGTAATGACTGCTGCCACCAGCCCAGCTCTCCCCTTGTTCCACACAAAAGCCAGCAAAGCTCTAAATCATCACTGCAGCCACGCCATGTACCTGCCCCCATTGTCCAGCCTTGGCTTTAAGCTGGGAACAAAATCTGGCCAAAATGCAGTTTCAGGGGAAAAAAAAAAAAAATTTACTGTGTGACATGTACGAGTCCAAGTGGCTGGGCTGAACAAAAGTAATCTGGGATTAAGGGTTCAACAAAGAGCACTTCCCACTAAGAAATAGTGCCCTGGGAACTTCTCACACACACAAGAAAAACCCTCCAGAACTCCACCTCCCCTCTCCAAACAAAAGAAAAATCTGGCCTGGGATGGTCCTGGAATTGTTCCTGCCCTGGCATTTTGGCACAGACCCCTAAGAAGCAAGATTACAGCAAACAAGTCATAAAATACTGTTTGTCTAACATTTGCCAAAGCTGCAGCCTGTGTATTTTAGCCTGGAAATCCTGTTTGTCTCTCAAATGCCCTTTCTGTTATCTGTTGGTTATCATTGGTTCCAATGATAGCTTTAATGTGAAATCTTCTGTGGGCTTTTAAATGATTTTGTTTCCCCAAGTCAGGATTAAAAAACTGATTCATTGTCATCGTGTGACCTTTCTAAATAAAAAGTTGTGAGGAACTGAACAGCAGCAGAAGGGCAGATCAGAAAATAAGGATTCCATGCTTGGTTTGGCTGCAGGCCACTGGGATAGCTGTGGCTGATTTGCTTGATTTTTATCCCACATCTGCTCTAATAGGTGAAAATAGCACAGTTATTGGCTACAGGCGAGGGGTTTTTTTTAGTAAGACATGCCACAAAACTGGAATTTTTTCAGTGTACTTCCAAATACAAGTGATGGGGTGCAGAAGAATAACATGTTATTGGCAACCTAAACATATCTGAAAATCTGGCCTCAATTTGATAACAGAAACACAAACCACAAATATAAATAAACCACCTGAATTTCATTTTAAACTGGTACAGCTCCTGGATTACAAAGTTCTGTATTGAGTATAATTGATTATGAATAAGCCTGTGTATTTTGCAGTTTCAAGTCAGCAGAAAATTCAATAGCACCTTGTGCAAGGAGTTGTTCTGTTGATTTGGAGAATGGAAGGACTGCAGAGTCTGTAACTCTCCCTGTGACTTTAAATCACAGATAATTTCCAAGAGTTTCCTTAATAAAATTTGTCTAAGGAGAAAATATTGGTGTCAGTGAGGGGAAAAACTCTGATTCACAGAAAATGGAAAAGAGAAAGGCAGCTTCAACCAGGAGTCAGCCATCAATCTGTGGCTCAGACAGAGCCTTGGCAAAGCTCATTCTCCTGGTAGGACTTGCCTGGAGAGGCCCAGATTGATTTGAGAGTCTCTCAGCCTAATAAATGCCTGACCCCAAGGTCTGCTGAATTCACTAAATTCACCATGCAGAGAGAATTGGGAGCCAATCCTGTTCCCCTGCCAAAGGCCTTGACTGCTCTCAGCCTCCTGCAGGTGATGGGATGGCAGCTGCTCCCAGCAGAGGAAAGGTTAATTGACTGCACTGCTGTTAATCAATCACTGGGGAGGATCCAGCTCTTAAAACAGGCAGGTCCCTCCTCCTGCCAAGGGGTTCCTGCATCCCAACCAAGGAGCATTGATGGTTCTCAAAAAACTGCTCAGCCTTCAGCACACTGGCAGGAACAACAGAGCAAAACACAATGGGCTGCTGCTCACTTTTGCTACTGCTACTCCTCCTGTGATTCTGTCATTCTGTGAACAGTTTAAGCTGTTTGCTCACGTGTACTCCTCCAGCCTGAGGGATGAGGAATGGACACAAACACAGCCCAGAGAGATGCCAGGCTCTGGTCCAGAGCCAGCTGAAGTCAATAGAGAGACTCCTGGTGAGTTCAGGGGGCTTGGAGCAGACCCCAAAGACAGACTTATTACCCAAGGTTCATTCTGCATACATACATACACATCAAGCTACTTTTAGGAGTGAAAAATCCTTGAAAAGAAGCAGATTCATCACACTCCTGACTCCTGATTTGGAACAAGGCTCTGTTATTCTCTGAGTGCAGCAATGCCAGCAGGCCCCGTGTTTGTCCTGCAGTGTTTGTCATTCCACTGGCACACAAGGAGCCAGAGGTGGATCCTGNATTCCTTTCCCTGGGCACTGGAAAGGCAGAATCCCTCCCTCCAGCCCAGGCTGCTCAGAGCCCACCCAGGCTGGCCTGGGACACCTCCAGGGATGGGGCTGTGGCACTGCTGGCTGGGAAAGAACCCTCAGGAATCAGAGCAGCAGCTTGGAGCACCAGGCAGGACCACAAATCTGACCAGAGATCCACAGGAAAAGTGATGTATTTCACCCACTGACTGTTCATTTTCTAACCCAGAGTGGAGGAGCAGGGGACACCTGCAGCTGGGTGCCCATAACCAGGTGAGGAGCACAAGGGTCACTGCCTGATCAATTCTTCCTTGGGTCATTTGGAAATGTGTCCTGCAAGGCTGAACTGCACAAATTTGGTCACACTGGGCTGCAGCACCCAGAGACAAAATCCCTGCTGTCTGAAAGGGATGGAGAGAGGGATGGCAGAGGAACAGAAGGGAAATGAGTGCTCTGGTGGATGGTCTGCAAAATAAATCCATTGAGAAACAGAAAACTCCTTTCTCACCCCCCATCATCACTCCCCAAAATCGCTCATGCCACAAAAAAACAACAAAATTCCCCTTGAACCACGTATTTAAAAATCTTGCAATTTTATTTGCATATAAAGGCCGCTAGATATAATATCACAATAAATTTAAAGAAACGACTGCTTTTCTAAATTCCATTAACAAGGTAACATAAAACCAGAACAAAGCTCAATAGCATTTACAGTGGTGGAACAGAAATAACTATCTGCAACAATATTTTGTGCTAGGGAGATTGCATTTACACACAGTGCAAAATAAGAAAAAAGGAAATAAAAAAGACAAGAAGAATATTTAAATATAAAGGACAACTAAGCCTTATTTTATTTAGGCTTGATTGTATCCATTTGACTCTATACATGCCTGAACTACAACAAAGATTTAACTTGGGCTCTTGAAGGCCTTGAGCACTTGGAAAAATGTGTCACATCCTTCATAATTTAGATGTGCTGTACAGCATAATTTTGCAGATGCTATACTGGCAATATTAAATCCTAGCTTAGTTATAATGCACAAAAAATACATATATATATAAATTCATATTTAAAAGGAGTCCGCATTTACAATTTAATTATTTTTTTTTTTTACTGCATGAAATACCTGCTCTTTGCAGCTTTCACCCCCAGTCTTTTAAAGCTAAAATAATTTAAAAAAAGGAACAACAGAAGGTAGATATCACACACAGGCTGTGGCTGTCTAGATCAGTCTTTATAAAGCAGGTAGAGACAAACAGCTGAGGAGTCTGATCTCCCCCTGCTGCATCCTACCATGAATAGAAACAACTTGAAGTACATGCACACATATCAAGAGGTAAATGGACCCCAAAACATTGTTTGTGCTACTAAAAAAATCGATATAAATGGAGATAAAAAGTTAACATTTAGACCTAGGGAAAAAGAAGACACTTAAAAAACCCCCGACAATAACATAAGTTGTGCAAATTTGGGTGTTTTTAAATGCTGCCTATTTTTTTTTTTTAGCTTATATTATAATATTAAAATAAGGTCTCTCACTTATTAAAAGAAAGCTTGGCTGTCCTTTCGAGAACACTATAACAATTTACAATGGCAAATTTATTGAGGAACAAAAGTCATTTTACAAATTCACGATGCTTCATCGATTTAAAACGAACGCCGCATTTCCAAAAAAGCACAACCTCTAACTTCTCATCTCATCTTGTTTCTTTTGCACCAGCAATTTACAAATTAAAAAAAAAAGAAAAAATAAAAATAAAAAAAACAAAGCCCAAACCCATCCCCTAAAACAAAAAAACCCCCACGTTTCACCCCGAAAATCCCCCCGAGCCCCGATTTTGAAATCGGCATGGATCTGATTAGCATGAATTAAGTTTTGCAATTAGAAAATGGCAGTTCCTGGCCCTTGCCCAGCGGTGCCTCAGGCTCCTGGAGGGGTGGGCAGGTCGAAGATGATGGGAGGGTTGGTGGGCTGGAAGCTGACGGTGCAGGTGGAGGCGTTGATGTAGGTGCTGTAGCCGTCGGTCATGATGCCATAGCCTGCGGGGACAACGGGCCACCCTCACTGCCAGGGCCATGTGGGACACCCCAGTGCTGCTGGGGGAGCCCTGCTGGCCAGCACGGCCAAACCCAGCCCTGCAAAGGGCTGCCAGCCCCTGGGAGATGCCACCAAGGAGCCACGCAGGGCACTGGGCTTGAAATGGGAATGGGCGCTTTCGGTTCGGAAAAAAAAGGATTCCAACCTTTGCTGACCCCTGGGACAGCCTCTGCTGCAGGGTGGGGCACAAACACAAACCAGACAGGTTCTTTTGCTAATTACCTCATTAGTCAGCTATGGTTTGCATGCCTGTCATGTCTGTCAGGAGGAAAAAGGACCATTCAGAAGCAAAAGATTTCGGTTTGGTTCAGCCTGAGCAGCCTCTCTCCGGGCAATGACCTGAAAACTCTGTCACCTCTCCTGTGCCAGCCCTTATCCCCCAGCTCCTCATGTTTTATCCTCATGTTTTTATTATTTTTATCCCCCAGCACTGCTCACACTGCCCTCTGAGACCCCAGGGACTCCTCAGCAGGTTACAAACACACACCTGCACATCCTCAGGCTGCCCAGGGAAGCTGTGGCTGCCCCATCCCTGCAGTGTCCCAAGCCAGGCTGGATGGGGCTTGGAGAAAGCTGCTCCAGTGGAGAGTGCCCCTGCCCATGGCAGAGGGTTTGGAGTTAGGTGATCCTTGAAGTTCCTTCCAATCCAAACCATTCTATGACTCTATTATTTAATTTATATATATTTTTTTTTTANTTTTTTTTAAAAAAAAAAAATTATAAGTGTGTGTTTCAGCTGACATCCACAAAAAGCAAACAAAGAGGCTTGGAAACACCTAGGAAGTATTTGAACCCCCCCCAAAAAAAATAATTGGAAGAAACCCCCAGAGTTTCATGGAGGAAGAGAGCTTCCCATTGCAAAGCCACAGAGGAAAAATGCTTTTCTTCCAAACCATTATGACACAGCACAGATCAGTGTTGTCTGAAAGCCAGGACAGACACAGCTACCCCACAGTGCCCATCAGAGAGAATAATCACTTCAGAGCTGCTGCACTGTTCACCTGTATTATTTTATTTATTTAGACTGGCAATTTTGATTGAGACCATGTCATGGTGGGAAAAACCTTGTTTGTGGTTGTTTTGCTTATCAACTTTTTGCTTCACCAAAAAGTGTGTGTGGCCTCTGTCAGTTTAAGGGAATGTGGCACATGTCCATCTCAGCTGGAGTTGGATAAAATAATTGTACTATAAGATAATGCTCTGAACATTTTGCTGTTTCTTCCTGCACTGAACCAAGCCATTCTCACGTCTTCTGTGTAAGTGCTAGAAAGGATTTTAACTTTTTGTAGGTATTGTTATAAGAATTTATCTGAATGTTCACTTTTAACACGTGCTGCTGCCTTCCCTAGGAGATTTAAATGCAGGGTGCTGCCCCTGGCTCCCTGGTGCTTTCCCATAAAAATGGGAAATTCACACACCCTCCTCTCCCAGTGTGCCTACAAGGGCTGCAGACAAATTATACATTTTAGCTGGAAGTCTTGCTATATTCATTTATTTTTAATATGCAAGGACTAATATTTGTGCAAAATACCCCAAATCTTCTCCTGGGTGCATTAAAGGACTGTTATTTATGCCTCTGTGCAGAAGGTCGTGTCAGAATTTCCAGTATAAACCCTTTATTTACAGATGCCAGGCATGGAAATCATCGTGTGAAGCCACAAGGGCTTCAGAAAAACCAACACAGCTAGCAGAGAAAGCTGTCTTTTTTTTTTTCATTTTGCCTTTATGAAGTCCCTGAAATCTTCAGGCCTATGGAGAACCTCGTTTGAGACAATGGAGAAACCTCCAGGGGGGGAGAACATAAAACATTTAATGTGTAATTTTGAGTTCCAGGGTCATGAAATCTTACACTCTCTCTCAGGCAGGACTCCCAGGGTTTGTCTCTCAGCCACATGAAAGCTACAAAATCGTATTAAATATTTAAGGATCTGCAGAATGCACTTAATCTCTCAGTCTCTCAAAACTGAGCTCGTGGTTTCTGAAGCTGCACACTCTGCCCTGTCCTGGCCCTGGCAGAGGGGGGATATCTCTCTGAAAAATGAGGCTCCTGGAGGGTAAAACAGGAGCAGAAACTGCTTCAGGTGTGTGCACAGAGAGCTCTGGCAGTGCCTCTCCTGCTGCCTGGCTCCAGGTGCCCTCCCTCCTTCCTGGAGGGGAGCAGAGACAGCAAGGTGTCTTCACATTTTCTTTTTTTTTTCCTCTAGCACCTTTCTTAGCTCCTGCACTCGCAGTCATGGGGATGATTTTCATTTTGGCTTGCAAGCGTGGGGAATCTCAGCTGCTTCTCTCACCCAAGTTTGTCAAAATTGGAATTGCTTTCAAATAACCTGTACAGAACAACCTTAGCACAGTGAAAGGTGTGGGTGGCCAAACGCAGCACACCCTCCTGAAACAATCTGTTTTCATTCTGGAACAAATTCACAAAGTGCTGGGCGTGCAACCACATCCCAAACTCCCTCCCTGCTTTAATCCAATCTGCCCTTATCCTTTGCAGCACAGCACCAAAATGGGCTTCTTGGATGAAGCAGGGAACAGCAGGGCTCCTTACCTTCATGAATGCCACCAAAGACGTGGAGTTTGGGCCTGACTCTCCTCTGCACCGTGTTCAGCAGCTCCACACAGCCCACCCTCTGCAGCTCCTTGGGAACCCAGTCTCGAAAACCTGGAGGCAAAATGCAATCAATGCTGTTAATTTTCCCCTCTTCAGGCAAGGTTTCACGTAGTCTTTCAGGAAGTGATAACTCACCCAGGGTTTATTACATTATCTCCAGTCACAACCTCTCCATTAAAGCACACAATGGCTTTTAGGAAATGTTTCACCCTCACTCTGTCTTCCTTAAGGTTTCCCCCCCTCCATCTGCATGAATATTTTTCTGGATGTGATTTGTTTTTTTTAAACCATGGGTTTAAACTCATCTTCCACCCTGAAACCCCAGGACATTTATTCCTGGCACTGGTGGAGATTTATCTTCCCTTTCCCCTGGCTCTGAGGGCAGTCAGCTTCCCAAGCCAGAAATGGAACAGCTCAGGAAGATGAGCTGAGCTCAACCCCAAAAATTGAAACCACAGGCACCCACAGCTTCCAGAGGACCCTGGCCTGCAATCCCCAGGTCACCTCTGAGCCCTCATCACCAGCCCCAAGCAATGCAAAAATTGCAAAGCAGCTTCCAACAAGCCAGTGCTAATTGACTGCATTCCCTCTTGGCCCTACAGGTGACACAGCAGAGTGTCCCAAAGCTGACCCCAGCCCTTCCTGGCCCAGCACAGCCCAGGATCACAGGGCAAGGTGGGCAGAGAGGAGTGAAAGGGAAATCAGGAGCCAGGTCCAAATGTAGCACCCAAAATCTGCTGCCTTCAGCATCATTACAGCCCGTGCCAAGTTAATCCCAGGGAGTAAAAACATGCTGGAACAGGAACCTGGCTGAATTTTACAGTGACCAAAGAGCCCAGTTACAGCCCTACCTTCCTTAATATTTACTTAATATTAATAAGTAAACATTAATTTAAAAAGCAGCATTTTGTCAATTCTATCATGCAGGCTGAGACCCAGGGCCCCTCATTTTAGGCACTGACACCTAACCTGTGTCTGGAGCTAGGACACAGTGCCAACCTTTTGAAACTGAACTTCATTATCTCCTGCAAACACGAAATTTCAGCACGTTTATTCAATTAAAGCACTCATTAGTGCCCCTGCAGCATCCCAGTATTTCTGTATGAGCCCAATTCAGAGCAGATGGATGAACAACCCATTTCCAACAGCACCCATCAAATATTATAAACACACTTCCAGAGTTTTTTTTTTGCTTCTTTGGGAAAATTAAGCAATTAAGAGAGTTGCCCTGGTTTGCAGTATCCAGTGGCTCTGCTGTCAGGGGATGCTGTGTCACTGCTTCAGGGAGGTGAAAGGGAATTTGCTGATCATCTCACAACATTCTCCAAGCAGTATTAAAAAACTAACCAGAATACAAACAGAGCAGGAAGTAGGTAAATATTGGTCAAAAACTTCCTGGACTTTTTTTTTTTTCCCCTTAGCTTTGCTTACATTGCTGACTCTTAACTTAATTGTGGTAAAAAACCATAAGCATGCATTAAATTCCTGACTGCACAGTCACCAAGAAGCTCTGTAAGAACACTGAGCCAGCCTGGCAGCACTCAAAATGCTGGTTTATAGTGGCACCATGCAATTCTGGGAGGATTTTCCTGAATTCACTATGTTTTCCTGAATTCACTGTATTTTACTGAATTCACCGTGTTTTCCTGAATTCACTGTGTTTTCCTGAATTCACTGTATTATTTTCCTGAATTCACTGCATTTTCCTGAATCCACTGTGTTTTCCTGAATTCACTGTATTTTACTGAGTCACTATGTTTTACTGAATTCACTGTATTATTTTCCTGAATTCACTATATTTTCCTGAATTCACTGTATTATTTTCCTGATTTCACTGTATTATTTTCCTGAATTCACTGTATTATTTTCCTGATTTCACTGTATTATTTTACAGAATTCACTGTATTATTTTCCTGAATTCACTGTATTATTTTACAGAATTCACTGTATTATTTTACAGAATTCACTGTATTATTTTCCTGAATTCACTGTATTATTTTCCTGATTTCACTCTATTTTCCTGAATTCACTGTATTATTTCCCTGATTTCACTGCCATGAGCGCAGCGAGCGACTGCGATCCCGTCACCTCCCGAGACTGCGCCATCCGACCCCTTGGGCCGGGAGAGCTCACTGAAACCTGGCAAAACCACTCTCCTCTCCCAGCAAGGGCAACCAGGCGGCTGCCACACCTCCTCATGCTGATAAATCGTATCTGTGGAAGGCTGAGTTGTTGCAGAGCCAGCTGAGAGCCTTCCAATCCAGCGGCAGGCTGCTGGCGGCGTGGCGCTAACGGAACGCCTCTCGGGGTGGTGTAAGAGAAGGGACTGAAGCCCCTCATCTGTTATCTGCCCCACGACCATCGACCAGGGCAGAGACTGATTGCCCAAAGACCCCCAAAAGGGGAAAAAGGACTTTTGCACAAGGAAGTCCGGGCCAGATCAAGGTGGGATGCCTGCCGAGTGCAGAAGTGGAACTGGTACAAAATTAGGTGCAGGCCATGGTAGGCTGTGTCNCTCCCTCTCTCCCTCTTCTATCGCATAAATCGTGTTGTTGGCACTCAATAAAAGCGCTTTTGATTTTGGTTTAAACTTAAAACACTTGTCCCTGTTTTCCTTTGCACTCGGAGAATCAGTTAAGGAACCGTCACGATCCCCGCTGGTACCAGCGCATGGTGACACACGGGATGGAGAAAGGACAGGGGGACTTCCCAAAGCTTTAGTGGGGGCTTTAACCACTGCAGACAGGCCAGAACTGAGTACTCCTGTCTCTGCTGGATGAGTGCCCTGCTGCCTTTTTGTGACTGTCAGAACTTAGTTTAGATCTGAAGAGTTCAAACAGAGATGACTCATATTGACAAGGCAAGCAAAACTCAGCTAAATGAGAAACTTCAGCTGCCTAATGAAGAAACAAATTATGCATTCACAGGCTGGTGCTCACCTGTCATTAGATCAAGTAAGGAACAATTATCCAAGGATGTAATTTTATTCCTTCACAAATTTTTTTATGAGCCAATTAATACCTTTAAAACTGTTCTTACATATTCCGAGTTTACAAGGACATTATCAAGGGGAATATGTGACTACACAGTTCTAAACTCTCAAACCTTAAAATAACATGACACTGCAGTGAGAAAAGGTTTCAAAAGTTTTAGTCAATCTCTGGAAAGTCATATGGGATTGGAAACGGGTTGTCAGATGAATGCTATTCTAAAATAAAATGTCAAACTATAACGGTTATGGAGTCAGATATTTGATCTTCCCTAGCTTGAATTAAATAAAAAATTCAAGGTTTTTATGGACCAGCTAAGTCTATTAATCATTTTCCACTTCTTTCAACAAGGATTTTAATCCATAGTTTTGAGTTTGGGTGCAATTATAGTATATCTTACAGCAGTATCAATTCTGCTCGTTCTGAAAGTAAAATTCTCATGCAAAAAAATCACACAGAACTTTTGTTTCACTTACCAAGGGGAGGTCCATGAGTCATTAGTATATCAATTCCCTCAGGAATAAGGTTCCACTTGTCTAGCAAAGACTGACCTCTGGGTAGATTAAAGCCCCATCCATTAAACCATGGTGTCCTTTGGGGAAAATAAGACAAACTGCATCAGTGTAAAACAAAAATCTCTTCCCTTCTCCAGTTTTTTTCTGAATTAAAGCGATTTCTGTGCTTCAGAGATTACCTGCAGAGAGCCTTTGGGAAGGGGATGCCTCTGAAACACACTGATTCAAACACATGCATATGTTAAAGTACACATTTGAATTTAGATTAATGTCTGATGTTATTTTTGTACTTCAAGAGTATTCAGCCCTGGGGACATTTACTCACTAGAGAGAAAGAAAAAGCCCACTAAAATAAAAAAGACTAAATCTCAAGCTTTTTTATCAGCGTTTGGGGACGTTCAAACAGAAGAACTCCTTCCTTATGCTAACTACCAAAACAACCAAAACATTTTTTGGAGGCAAAAATGAAATTCTGCCAGCACCATTTTCTAGGAGTATTTCTTCAACATTTAACTTTTTCAACATGTAACATACACAATTGTGATACAGGTATATCGTGATAAAGCCTATCTTTATCAAATAATTACACAAAGCAATTGTTCTGAGGAAATACAGGAGTATTTAGATTTGTTACTGATAACCTTTTATACAGCTCTTAGTATCATGTGAATTTTAAGAGTTTCCATCCATGTGTGTGTTTCCCAGAGCTCAGGCAACAGTTTTAGGCTTTGTTTTCCAGCAAGGACACTCCTGTCCTAGCCCAAGTCAGATTTCTGAAAGTTCAAGCTACTCCTGAAGTCTTCTGTGTACTGCAGTTCTGAAAACAGAAAACCAAAACTGGGGGCAAAAAAACCAACCACAAACCAGCCCTGAAGAAACCCACACCTGTTAAAAACAGAGATCATCCGAGTCCTGTGCAATTTCATGATGAAATCTGCCTCCTCTACCAGCTAAATTATTCATTTTTCCATCCTCAAATATGCATTTAAGTGGGAACGTCCTGCTGAGATTACATATCTAATTTTTTTTTAAATTTTTTTTATAATTAAAGCATTTTGTTTTCCTGAGACAGTAATTTGACCAATGAGGATTACAGCCAGCTCCAGGGATGATCTGCATTCCTGGCAATTGGCAGTATGGAAAAACAGCAGGCGCTGCTAATATAGGGGCAGGGAGGTCACTGGTGCCTTTGTGACAGAGAATGGACGTGTCCCAGGCAGCCCTGCAGAGCAACACTCACTCTGCACACACACAGGAACTCATTCAGGCTTCCTGAATGAGCACCAACAAAGGACAGCAAAATCAGAGTCAGTCCAGCACTTTGTGTGAGCTGTGGGTTCCTCGTGAGCCACGAAGCCTCTCCTCTCCCATGCCTGGCTCTGCACCCACTGAGGCACCAAAAACCCTCCTGGGCTGCAGAGCAGGGGCAGAGCAGCTCCCAGGAACTCTGTGTGCAGCTGAGTTAAAGCTGAATGTTGTGTCTTGGCTTTAACCAAAGCACAGGAATTTTTCCTTTTCTAGCATTTGCCTTCCTGCAATACCTATCTAAATTTCCTTTCCTGTAACTGAGGGTCCTGCCTTCCAGAGGGGTTCAGGAATATATCACAGAGGGATATTTCACTCCTGTCAGTGCCTTTTTTTTGCATTCATAAGAGTTAAATAGAGTCACTCTCAACTTCTAAATAATTTAGAAGGAAAAAACTGTGCATGGATTGAGGTGCTTTATGCAAGATACCTTCAAAGCTGATTCCTTACTGGGAGAAACCAGTTCCTCTGCTTTCCTGGGTTTTAACCTGCCAAGATTATTGTAACCTCCAAGGCTGCAGTCAGAAGTTAAAATATCGTTTTTGCTAAACATTCAGCTGCTTAAAACAAACAAACACACAGAGCCTGGGTCAAACCTTTCACTGCCAATTAATGATTCTTCCCCCACTTGCATTTCTCCTGCAGATAAGTCTGCAGTTATTACAACACAGTTAAACCTGAAACATGAAACCACATCTGTGATTCCTCTGCAGCTCTTTGGAGACCACAGCCACAGGAAAAAACCTGGGTTTGTCTGCAGGAATTTTATTTTATTCTCCTCTGTGGAAAGAGGAGGAGGGGGCCCTGAGCTCAGGCATATTCCTCATTCACCAAGTTCTGTAATTAGCTGTGACTAACAGGCACCACGTGGGAATCCACATTTTGAGAAACCTTACTCATTGTGCAGCACGTGCACCAAAAAAAAGAGATGGTCAAGTACTTATTTAATGTACTAAAGATTTCCATCCAAAATGGGTGAGAAGAGCAGGCATGGCTGGGAGAACACCTGGCTCACAGATTTAGGCTTCAGACATTTAAAACATGAAGCAGAGCACGTTTCATGTTCCATGTTCCATGTTCCATGTTCCATGTT
>VZTZ01019027.1:6999-17582 GCA_013400955.1 Drymodes brunneopygia | reverse complement strand
GGGTTGGGTTGGGTTGAGTTGGGTCGGGTCGGGTCGGGTTGGAAGGGACCTCGAAACCCACCCAGTTCCAACCAGGGCCAGGGACACCTCCCACTGTCCCAGGCTGCTCAGAGCCCCATCCAGCCGGGCCTTGGGCACTGCCAGGGATCCAGGGGCAGCCACAGCTGCTCTGGGCACCCCGTGCCAGGGCCTCACCACCCTCACAGTGAAGAATTCCTTCCCTGTACCTAATTTAACCCTCCCTTCTGTGGTTTGAAGCCACTCCCCCCTCTCCTGTCACTCCGTGCCCTTCTCCAGGTCCCTCTCCAGCTCTCTCACAGCCCCATCAGGCACTGGAAAGCTGAAAGGTCCCCCTGGAGCCCTCTCTTCCCCAGGGTGAGCAGCCTGCACTCAGCCTGTCTCCATGGAGAGGTGCTCCAGCCCTGCTGCAGTTTCACAATTCCACGTTCCACCCTTGGGATATTGCACACTCATATTTGTAAAAAAGAAGCATTCAAAGAGAAGTTGTGAGCTCGTGTTACAAGTTCTCAGCTGAAGTAAATGTTTTACTGATGAGTTACCAGCCTATGAACTGGTGGTTTATAATAGAAAGGCAGACTGACATTTAAATGGAGTGGCACTAGAATAATGGCTTTACATTAGTATTTTATGGGAGGCTGAATAACCACAGAGTTAACACACTGTATTTTCTGGCAATAAAAAACCCTTTGAAAAACAAAAGGTCATTTTATTTGATAATGTAAATGAATTAGATTTGTATTGTATGGCCAGGAGAGTAAAGGAAAGATTAATTCTTAGAGAAGAAGCCAATCTATCAGGATGGCCGGGATTGGTTTGGTTTTAAATCTTTAAGCATGCTGTAAAGCCTGTGGTTCATAACCCACAGCCATATATTGCTGTACACTGGGGCTTTTAACACAGGCCCCAGACTTGAGGCTGATCTGATAAAAATCTGAAACTTGCACTGGGCCATTATGTGGGCAAACCATTCATTTGATATTCACCTCCTTGTCGTGTCAGTGCAGAGGTCATCTAAAGAGGGGGCCTAATTAATCAAAGTGCCAGAGCCCATGAGGAGGAGCATGTTAATGGGGGTTTTATTTCAGCCAGGAGAGCAGGGCTGTGACAGGCAGCAGGAAATATGGCCCTGATGATGTTGGTGTTTATCAGCAATGCTGGGATCAGCAGCAGTGGGTGCTGAGCAGCCCATGATTGATAAAGCACTGGGGGACAAAACCTGCACCAGGCTGAGAGCAGAGAGACAAGGGGCAGGGATCCCCAGGTGCTGCTGAGCTCAGGGAGGGGCTGGGCATGGGCACAGACCCTGATTCTGCACAGGACACCTTCTCCTTCCTTCAAAAGTACTGAAAGGAAAAACAAACAGCCCCAAACCCAAACCAAATCACCCTTCACCCTCAAATACCAAACCCCGCCATTTCCCTGCCCTTAGAGGGGAGGCCTGGCAGTATTGAACTCCTACCTGGCTTGCCTGCTGGGCACAGGAAAAAAAACCCTAAATTTGGTGGGAGAGTGCTGGAGTGAAAGGATTGCCCTGATGGGAAGCCACGGTGGTGGCAAGGCCAGCAAACCTCTGGTACCCTCTGAGGGACATCCCTGTCACCCTCTGAGGGACACCTCTGTCACCCTGTGAGGGACATCCCTGTCACCCTCTGAGGGACATCCCTGTCACCCCCAGAGAGCTGCCAGCCCTGTGAATGGTCCCAGAGCAGCACAGGAGCTGGCCCTACCTGGGCCAGGTGCAGCAGATGAGGGAGAGCAGCCTGTGGCAGGAGTCAGCTCTGTGCCACACTGGGCACTCCATGAGATCCACCCTGGCCTCCCAAAACACAGAGAAAATGTAAAATAAACACTGCCAGCATTTGATTTCTTGCCCAAAGCCTTTCTCCAAAGTCGATGCTCTCCACACAAAATGCATGCCCAGAGTAAGGAAGAAAACAAGGGTATCTAAAAGGGAGTGAGTGGGAGATGGAAGAGATGCTCAGTTTTTGAAGGGCACTGGACTCATTTTAGCAGCAGCCAAGGCATTTGCTGTGTGGGTGATATATGTAAAATCCTAAATTAATTATTTTAGTAATGCTCCCCTCCATGATTTCTCAGACTGCAGTGTGTTTTGTACTTCAGGCCATGGTAGGCTTTATAATTAACTACTTTCTGAAGCCATTTTAATTATTTCCTCCCCCCCCTCCCCACACCATTATTTCCAAATGAATAGAGAGCTAACATTAAACAGCCTTCTAAATAGAGAGCTGCAGGAATCTGGCCTTGTAGGATAAAGCCCTTGGATTCACACCCCCAGCAAAGCCCCCAAAAAGCTTTAAGCAGCTGGAAGGAAATAAATTGCCAAAGGGAAAACTCAGACTCTAACAGGGGCACACGAGTCCCCAGCTGAGTCAAAATCTTTCCTGCTGGAAAAGGAAAGCCATGGTGGTTTCAGCTGCTGCCATGGATCCAAATATCCTCATCCTGAATTTTCTTGTTCTTTTTCTCCATTGTCTGGGTCTTCCCTTTAAGGCCAGCATCCCTGGGGTTGGAATGGAATGGATCAGAACCAAGCTCTGTGCTCTGGGTGGGTGACCCAGGCTCCTGTGCTGCATCCCAGAGCTGTGAGCAGGCTGTGGCACAGGCAGGTGGCCCTGCCCTCCCTGCTGTCCCTTGCAAGGGGACAGGCACAGTTCCATCTACAGACGGCAGGAAGGAATTTCCCCTCTTAGCAAAACAACTCAGAAAAGCTCCTGCTTCCCTCCTGAGCCTCCCCTGCTCCCCCCTGCCACAGGCACAGCTCTCTGCTGGTGGGGCTGATGAGCCTGAGGTGAGATCACTGACAAAACACAAAAAATGGGAAGATCTTTGTGGGTATTTGGACCAAGAGGGTTCAAATCTTCCAGCAGCCCAAAGATGGGACTGGGGAGGGGCAGCACTGGGCTCAGGGCTGGGTGCTCAGGGCAGGAGCTGACAGCAGAACTCACAGCTTCACCCTCAAACCACAGCTCTAAAGAGAACAGGGCACTCCTGCTGTAAAACAAATATGTGAAGAGCAATAAACACACTCCTCCCACCCTAATCTGCTGCTGTTGACAATGCCCAGTTGAATGGCAAAAATTCTATTATTTTCACTTACACTCTCCTACTTTCTAATTTAAACGTAAGGCACAGCCCCTACACTGCACAGAAAATACATTAGATTGAAAGCAAATGCAGAAAGCTAAAGTATAGTTAAAATAACTACCTTTTAAAGCTTTGGATAGCTGCTGTCACAGCTACAAGAAAAAGAAATGTTGATGCATAAAATCTTAATGGTTACGAGCTGCATTTTTATATTTCTCAGCGACAGTGGTGTTAAAAACATTAAAGGCAGTTCACTATTAGCAAATGGAATAGCACCAAAATTTGGGACTATGTTGAGTATCTTAAAAAAGTACTGAAGAGGATTTTCTGTCACTGACACTGCATTGACACTTGGCCATCAGCACAGCATTGTGTTAGTGTTAGGATTTTATTACCTTTATTATATTATTAGCTTATTGGAGGGGAGGTCTGAATTTTTTGTGATGTCACACCTTCATTCACAAACCTTGTGTGGTCAAAGTATGACCAGAAATCCCCTGCTTCAAAGGCTTTCCAAGAGTGTATTCCTCAAATGCCTGCCTGACTTCATGGGGATATTGCCCTGATTTTGAAAACAAAAGAAAACCTGAACGTTAATCCCAGTGACATTGCTACAGGAACCTTATTTACAGTATGATTAAAAAAATGGTCCTTTCTTACAGCCTCATTAAATCTGAGCCTCATTTAACTACTGGGACATTTTTACAATGGGTTTACTGACATATCATGATAAATGTCTGTACAACATCCTTCAACAACAGCCCTGGCTGCAGCCACAACCACAATGTGGATAAACACTGCACCAGCTCCAACAATGCACTGGCCTCAATGGGAGGAAGTGAAGTTACCCTGAACACATTTTTACCAAGCCCCACATCTCCAAACCTGTGTTTTTCTTCAGGTTTTTTCATTGGTTTCTCTTTTGTTTTTTGGGGGGGCTGCTTTGTTTTGCCTTCTTGGTGGGAAAAGAATCATTCTCCTTAAAATTATGAGGATTAAGACGTTAAACTCTTAAAATATTTTACAGGAGCCTTTGAAATTGTGAGCTAGGCAGGAAGGTTTCCTGAAATTTGATTCTTTGGAGATAAAAGGGCTGGCAGGCTGATGAAAGCAGCCTTACCCTGTTTTCCATGTCAGAGGAATGAATGGAGCAGCTCATGGATCCATGGAAGTCACCCATTCCTGTGTGCCCTGGAATATCAGGGTCAGGTTATTGTGCAAAGCAACATCCCAATATCAGGGTCAGGTTACTGGGCAAAGCAGCATCACAAAATCAGGGTCAGGTTATTGTGCAAAGCAGCATCACAAAATCAGGGTCAGGTTATTGTGCAAAGCAACATCCCAATATCAGGGTCAGGTTATTGTGCAAAGCAGCATCACAAAATCAGCGTCAGGATACTGTGCAAAGCAGCATCACAAAATCAGGGCCAGGTTACTGGGCAAAGCAGCATCACTGAGAGCAGCACCCACTGCATCCACCACAACAACCAGGGCCACAATGAGGATTTTGGAGATTTAACAAACTTGTCAAACTTCAAGGAGAGGCAAGGAAACAAAAGACATTTCTGTGGGAATCATGATTTCAAAGCACCTCTGTAAATGGTTCTGTGCCTTACTCCTGCAGTGCACAGCCATCAGGGGTACCAGGGCTGCACAACAAACTGGAGCTGAAATGCTCAAATTTGAAAGGCTCAAATGCTTTCCTGCCCATTTCCTCTGATTTCATTTCACATCAAATGATATTGCAAAGCTGGACATGGTAAAGCTGCAGTATTTGCAGACCAGGCCCTGACATCCTGTCTGAATGAAATTTCCCACTTGTGCCAAACACTTTTTATCTTCTTTCCATGCTAGCAGTTTGGGATGTCACCATGCATTGCCACAGTGCCAGATGAGCAAAGGCACCAGAAAGCAGCAGAGCTGCTTTCTCCAATGAACCATGCCTGGGAAATGTGAAAAAGTGGCTCCTGGCCCACTCCCAGGTACTGATGGTAACAGGGAGAAGCTCTGTAATGTGACTTTATGCAGGTTGAAATGCAGTGCATGAGTCAAGAAAACTCTGTATGTACATATATACATATTCACATTATTGAATATATATGAATTGTATATGTATGTATGTATATACATATTCACATTATTGAATAGATATGAATTGTATATGTATGTATGTATATACACATGTGATTTGGAATGTTGCAGCAGTTTGACACACTTTGCATATCAAAACATCCAAGCCTTACGGAACTTAATCCATTAAATTGTTAGGGCAGCTACACATCTGCCTGCAAACAGGAATTTATAAAAGGGAGAGCAGCATTCACTGTCCTGTCACTGCAGCTTAATGGCAATGTGGATTTGGGCAGGTGAATTAGCAAAGTGTTTGAAGTCCCAGCAATGGCTGGTTTTCATCAGGAATGGGTTTTCCACAGCATTGAACACTTTTGCAGTGCTTAACCCACTGCCCCAGTGCCCTTACAGAGGTGGCTTTATTTCTCACAATGCATCAGGAGCAAATATCACCTGTTTTTATTAGTCACATTTATTAACACTGCAGCTAAATTCAGAAGTCAGATGTTTGGTGCAAGGCAGTTCCCTTGGCTCTGTTATGGGCAGTGGGGAGAGAGAAAGAAGCTCTTTGGCAAAGGGGAAAATCTGTTCTGAAGCTGTGCAAGGCAGGTGGGATGGGCTGCAGGTGCTGCTTTCAGTCTCCTTCATTGAAAATAAGGAGCTGAGGAACTCTTGCTCAGCCTCACCCTGTAGCTTTGAAATAAAAAAGCAACACCAAGCCATCCAACCCCAAATTTACTGTACCTTAAGGGGCATGATGAATTATATAAAATGCAGAAATGTGGTGAGATAGGTGTTTGTTCACATGAGCATGCACAAATATATACAGCACATAAAATCTGACACCTAAAAAATATATATATATATCAACTTCTGGCAATATTGAAAAGCCTTCAGCATGTTTCTTGTGTGCAGTGCTTATAAGAAGGCAACTGTGATGCTGCTTTTAAGCTATTTTAGTAGGGGCCCTTGACAAGCTTCACATAAAATATTCAGCATTGATGCTTTCAAGTCCACACAATTTAACTTAAAAAGCTCTCTTCTTCAACCCACATTATAAATAAGTTTATTATAAAGGTGGTGTGTGGATTAGACACTTCCCTCACCCTTCCCATCTGCCTCCCTAGAGCATGATTGTCTTGGGCTGCAGCACAAACACAAAGCAAGGATTGGAAAGCAATTTCTTTTTAGAATTAAAATTATTTATTGAAAGTTTTGATAGTTTTTTAAGAAATTCAGAGGGATTTCACCTACTGTTTCAAATAGTTATGTTTACATCTCCAACAAGTGACTGCATGGCTGAAAAGCAGTCAGAATTAAAAGGGTCCTCTATTAATTTAGTCCTCTAGTATCAAACTTTATTGTCCATGCCTTTATTGGGAAGAATTTGCCTTCCAAACCAACTTTTGAAATGACATCCTTTCTTTACAGAACTGAGGAGTAAACGCTACTGATTTCAGAGGGAGCTGACTTTCAACCTTAATCTTTCATTTTTCATTTGCATAATGAGCTGATAACCTGCTCAATGTAAGGACGTTCTTAAAAATAACACACTGAAATACTGAAAAACATCTCTGCTGTGGAAAACACAGCATTCAGAGTGTAGGTGCAGTGAAGGACCCTTTGCAGGCATAAAGAAAAAGCCTTTTTCACATTCTCACAGGCCTGGAGACTCCAGTTTATTTTTCTGAGCTGTTTAGGTGCCTGAGCTGGCATCAGGAGGGGGACATGGCTGAGCCTGGGTGCTGAATTTCATCGTGTAAATCTGCAGCCCTGGGTCAAGCAGAATTCCAGCTACACTATTTAAATTTTTCTCATCTGTTGTCTGAGAACTTCAGGATCAAGCACAAGATTTAAATCCTACTGAGATCAGTGGGAAGATCCTGTTGGCTTCACTGAGCTTTGGCCGAGACTCAGAGGACCCCAGGCAGGAAGTTATCCAGGGCTGAAAAATGCATCTTGTGAATTCCAGGCCAATTTTGTTGCTCAGCACCAAAACTTCTGGCCATCTTAATTTCTATCTCAACTTTTCTACATTTCAACCCCAAACTTCACTAATCAGACATTTTCTTCATTAAAAAATCTAGCAGATCTTTTTTGCACTCCTTCCCCCCCTCTTCTCTATTTGGGAATTTTATCCTTGACAATAGAACTTATGATAAAATGGAGACCAATAACACTTTTAACTTCTTCTAGTGTTACACAAAGATATTTTAACTGCTGTTGAACTCAAGCTATAGGAAATGGTGATTTCAAAGTGAACTCGATACGGTCACTGAAATATTTCCTTTAAATATTTTAGATGGTAATTCTATTCTCCCCAAAGAGAAAATGACTTCATTATCAGGGGCTTCTGCTCACACTATTCACGGGAGCAGATATATTTTTTACCACATTTAAAGGTACTAAATTATGAAGAGCAGTTCACACAGGGTAATTATTTGATAGCTCATTATGACGAACAGTACATTTATTTATAATAAGTGCCATGCTTTATAGCATGATACCAAACTCAGGCCCTACTACTTCATAGCCAAAAAAGGTCTCCTTTGGCAGCACCTGGGTGAAAATCCCTGCAGCCTGTTAGCCCAGATGGAGACACACTCCCCTCCTTTGCAGCATCAATATAACACAGCCCCTGCAATCCATTCCCCTGCCCAAAGGCTCCTGGCTCACTGTGCTGCCTTCCAAGGGCTGTGTGTATTTTCTCTGGGTTTTATAATCCACCATTCAACCTTGAAGTGTGTGTTTAACCAAAACCTCCACGAGCACAATGCCTTCCTTGAGCTGCACAGCACCAGGCAAGGTTTATCCAGTAGCTTCTGCCTGACTGCAAAATTTACCAAAACACAGTCCCTGTTTATCTTGGGGGGGAGCAAAATCCCTCTGCCTTCTCCTCCCAGATCTGACAGGCATTTACAGACACCCAGACTTCACCTCCCACTGAAAGGAGGAGAGCTCTGCCCAACGACTTAGGGTGGATCAAGATTTAACTGAGGTGAATGTTGGCGAGACATTTACTGCAGAGTTATCACAGACCACATTTCATTATTGACAGTGATACTGAAACATTGGAAATCCATCAAGGTGGAATCAGAAAGACCAGACCAAATGCTCAGGGAATGATGGAAAAAGCTCAATGGCAAGATGGAAATAAAGCTCTGGCCCCACTTTGCTTACAAAGCAACATCCTCTTTAGAGCCAGTAAAATGTTACACACAGGATTAGTGGCACATTAGCTATCATTTACATAAAATCCCCATGGAATAAATGTGGAAGAGTGGCTATGAATGGTGAGAACACAGCAAGGGAGCAGGAACAGACCCAAGATGGTTTTTCCGCGAACACAAAATTCCTGACGCTCATCCAGGGGAGCTGCTCGTGCCAGGTGAAATTTCTCACACCACAACCTGCAGGACAGGACTGCTCTGCCTGCTTGCAGCAACCTCACCAGGTATTTAATGAACCAAGCACAGAAAGCACAGGGTGCAGACTCTGCTTCCAGTGTCACCATCAGCCTTTCCACCTGCACAGCTCCCCAAGGACAGAGTGTCCCACCAGGAGCCACAACCTGGAGCTTGTGCTCAGAGCCTGGGGAGCCCCTGTGCTGCTCTGCCACCCTCCAGGCAGCTGTTTGAGGGAATCACCAAGCTAAGGACAAAAAATCTAGTTGCTCGGACAGAATATCAAAATGAGCAGTTTCTGTTCCTGCACGAAGTTTGCCCTTTCTTGTCAGCTTTTGCTGAAGTCAGATGAACTCACCTGGCAGGGAACCACCAGAGTGAGGTGAGGAGAAAAGTGCAATATTATTAGGACCAAATTGAAGGCTGTGATATGAATGTCACAACCCCCTCCACCCCCACGATTTATTCCAACTAGAATAACATCTCTGCTCACGCCGATTTTCACCTTCTTGTCACTTGAAGAGAAAGAAAAGTCAGACCAACTTTTAAATTAACTTACACACCACACCTCCAGGAATGATTAATACTCCTTGAAAGGGTAGTTAAGAACAGCAACAGAGGAAAACCTAGATTGCTGTAAATGGGCAAAAAGAATTTCTTCTTGACCTAACCTCAGACAGCAAGATTTAATTGCCCATGTTGTAAGGTCAGCTGCTACACAATTCTGATTATCCGAGGTTTTTAATGCACAATTCAGCATGATGCTTCTGTATGAAAGGCCAGTGCCTGAGACAGAATCACAGAATCACAGAATTAACTGGGCTGGAAAAGACCTTTGAGCTCCTTGAGTCCAGGCTGTGACCTAACAAACACCAGCTTGTCAAGCACAGCATGGCACTGAGTGCCACAGGCAGCCTTTTCTCCAAGGGAGGAGGTGCCTCTCCCTGGGCACTCTTTTCTCCAAGGGAGATGCTGACTCTCCTTGTTCAGCCCATTCCAGTGCCCAGTCATCCTTTCTGTGAAGAACTGCTCCCTAAAATCCAGCCTAAACCTCCCCTGGCACAGCTTAAGGCAGGCTGAACTGAGACCTTCCAATAGAGAAATAAAAGAGGCAAATAAAACAGGAAAATCTGTGGGAAATGCCTGGAGAAGAGTGAAGTGCAGTGTCTGTTTGCTGCCAGCCCCAGGGGACTGAACTCAGCAGCACCATCCAGGTCCAGGAGCTCCCTCTGAGCTTTGCAGGAGCTGCCCCTGGACACAATTCCATGGTGTTCATCTCTATTTGCAATAGCTGAGCTCCAGAAAGCATCACAGAGCTCCAGAGGAATCCTGAAGTCCAGCTTGCAAGGTTTGTTTGCAGTCAGAGGGATGGCTCCTTGTTATTTGTTCTGCTTTTCACTGCTCATGGGGAGGCATCATCATGCTGACACCTCTACTCTTCCATGGCTTGCAAAAGGCATTTCCATAAATATTCCAGACTTTACTGGCTGGCTGCTTTCTTGCACGAATTATTTTAAATAAGCTTCCATGGGAGAGGATATTTCTGAATGTGCAATTAGAATAATTAATGGCTAAAATTAAAAAAAATAAGGTGGGGCTCCATTCAAAATCCTGAGCACAACGAAAGTTGCTGGTGCAACCTTCTCACATTGTGAGCTAAACACAAACCCAAGAAGCAGAGGAACCCTGAACTCCAGCTTGCTGTGCTTGGAGGGTTTGTTTGCAGTCAGAGGGATGGCTCCTTGTTATTTGTTCTGCTTTTCACTGTTTCACTGATGTGTTCAGCACCACATCATGCTGACACCTCTACTCTTCCATGGCTTGCAAAAGGCATTTTTAGTCTCCATAAATACTCCATACTTTACTGGCTGGCTGCTTTCTTGCACGAATTATTTTAAATAAGCCTCCATGGGAGAGGATATTTTTGAATGTGCAATTAGAATAATTAACGGGTAAAATTAAAAAAATAAGGTGGGGCTCCAT
>VZTZ01019014.1:0-21199 GCA_013400955.1 Drymodes brunneopygia | reverse complement strand
AGATGACTCAACCCTGGCAGTGTAACAAAGCCAGGCTGGATAAGGTCTTGAGCAACCTAGTCTAGTGGGAGGTGTCCATGCACATGGCAGGGGAAGTTGGGACTAGATGATCTTTAATGTTCATTTCAACCCATAACACTCTGTAACTCTGTTCTATGACTAATGTTTAGGTTAAAAAAAAAAAAACCACCAAAAAAACCCAAACCAAAACAAACACCAAAAAATCCCCCAAAAAACAAACAAAAAAAGGGTTATAAAGAGCTCAGATTTGTTGAACTTTTTTTTCCCCTGAAAAAGAACACACAACTCAGCCCTTTTTTTTGTGTACACAAATAAAAGTTGCATGTCACCATGCAGCAAAATAGGAAGGCAGTCTAGGCATTCTCTGTACTGAAGTCTTGAAAAACCTCCAGTTACTGAAATGAAGTGTAGGTATGACCCAACATTTCTACATCTATATAGGTGGAGTTAACAATCCCCTTTTCTATCTCAAGTCTACTGGACTTTTTGTGTCTCATCTGTCTCCATCACTGGTCATATTCCTCATGCTGGCCACCCAGTCTTTACATCAAATATTTAATTTTCTCTCTGCTCTGAGCATTTAAGGTATTTGCATCAGTACTTCAGAAAGTCTATAAAGCAACACATGTGTTAGTAGTTCTTGCCTCAACCTAACAATCACTTATGGGGAAAAAAAAAAAAAAAATCAATAGAGTTAATTCCTACTTCAACACCAAAAAAAGTTAAAATGTCTCTGTGGACTTTACCTGTCAGGTAAGGCAGGAGGTGTGTGTGGGGCAGGGGTGGTAAGAGAGGTCAGATGAACAAAATATGTACACCTCTTCATGAAGGCTTTCCTCTGCATGTTTCACATAACAAACACTTTGGATACCTTCAAGCATGAAACATGCAGAATGGTTTAATATCACTTATAAAAGAATCTACTAGTAAATTACCACTGCATCTATTTCAGAGCTCCTTTTATTGAATCAGGTGTGGGCGAGCTTGTTGTTTCAACATGCCAAAGTTATCAACAGCAAGGATTACCAAGAGTATCAAGAGAGCTTGGAGTGGGTGTTGACTCTTCAGAACAAGAACTGTTAACAATTCAAAAGCACATCATGAAGAAAAGGGACTGCAAAAAGTCCCTGCCCTCACAGCTCTCTGAACCTCAACACCTGAACCTAACAGCTTGGCAAAGCAAGCATAGATGACAACAGGTGTTACACACAAAACTAAGTAATCAAAACTGGGTGTACAAATCCTTTGCAAATTACTCAAAGTAATCTCTTTGACAGTGTTGCTTTACCTACCATGCCCTCTAATTTCCAAGTTGCAAATGGTTGAGTTCATTACAAGTTAGAGTACTTGTCATCACAAAAGAAAAAGAAATTTAAAAATCAGAGAAAGAAAATCTTCATGCCAAATCATCCCAATCATTAAAGATGTATCCTTGTTGTAAGTAAAGTTCTGTATTTACAGAATTATAATTTTGCATGAACCTATTTACTTAGAGAAAAATGTCTCTATTTCATCCATAGAAGGGGAGATTTTTTCTGTCCAAAATCTTACGTTTTAGGATCTAACATTCACTCTTAGTATAAATAAAAGCATAATGAAGCTTAGCTATGCACAGTTGTCATCTATGATATGCAGATGAAAAATATTTGTAGTAGCAAATAAATAAAATCATGAATACACTATCAGTCCATTCATAATAAAAAGAACACCTTAACTGTGCACTCAAAGCTTCAGACCAGACTGTTTTCCATTTCTTGTTTGTATCCTCTTAATAAATTCTTTAACCACACCAAAACGTGTATCTGTTGCTTCTGAACAATCTTCTACAAAACTGAACTAGAAATGGAGTTAGACCAAGGCTTACACAAGAAATGCAGCTTATTACATTTGTTGCACTCCAAATAAATATTGATTTCAATCTCAGAATGCTATGAAAGGGCTTGCATCAATTACACAGTACATCATAGTCATGATGCAAGTTACCTAATTCCAGTGATGCACACAGCAAATCAATCATTCACATCCACATAGCTTGGTGAACCAGAGCCACCACTGCTTACCTTTATCTGAACTTTTAAATACTGCATTCATTTTGGAGTGGCATTATAAAGGAAAAGGTTTACAATGAAAAAAATATCAGCTAATCTGCCAAAAAACCTGCAGTAATTATAATTACCTCTATTCATGTCATGTGTGTTTTAATACATACACAAATGAGTAAAAGAGCCCTTAATGACAACAACATTATGAGGGGAGGTTTCCCTTTTGCATTATCTATTTATTCAACACAAAATTATTAGGCTATTGTGATAAAGCAGCTAGAGTACAATGACTTTCCTTTAATCACTAATTAAAATGCTGATTGCCTGTTGAGTGAGATGTGCAGTTATGGTCAAACATCAAATCCCATTGTGTGATAACAGCTTGGGCTGGCCTTACAACTGGGTGGGGTTGAATCACTGCTAAGTAAACAAACCCTCTATGGCTGAAAAGCACAATCCCTTCAGCTCAATAAAATCCTTAAGTAACTTTTAATTTTACAGCCTTCGACAAGCTAATATTGCAGAGCACAAAAGTTCAGAGATAAAGAGACCTACTGGGTGCTGGCATACACAAGCAATTACACAGATTGTAGAAGAGCAATACTGAGGCTGTATGAATTAATTTATTCTGTGTACAAGCTGAGGTGGAAATTAATTTCATGGGGCCAAATTCAAAGGACCACTGGGACATTATTGGCTTCATCTATTCAACTTCTGAAGTATACTCAAATTGCACCTCTGCCATCCCACTGATAGCACCCCAATGCCATTTAGTGGCGTTTCACAGATATGGTCAAGAGAACCCACACACTCATATTTCCCTTACATACTTGATTTATTGCAAAATAATTTAAGTAAAATAAGACCCATTTATCTACAGTCATGTATTCCATGTAATCATTTTAAATGGCAGTAAAAAAAAAGTCTGTAAAATGCCACTGTTCACATTGGAGGACACGAGAAAAATCAGAAACACGGTACTTGTCATTTACGAAAAAGATAGAATTCTTTTTCAAGAGAGGGTAAAGTAAATATTTTCTAGTTAAAATCAAAATAATGTATAAGCTGATTCTAGTACCATGACCTTAATTTCATGAGCTACCATTGCACGTCCCCAAGTATCAGTGCAACATTTAGCATTTCCCAAGTATCAGTGCAGCATTTAGCATTTTCTGGAATAAGGGTGAAGCCCCCACTTTCTTCTAAAAATGGCTTGTTGATATTCTAAGAAATCAATTTAATCCATAAGTTAACATGGCATAGAAGAAACGAACACACCATTTTTCAGAAGTAAATTCATTCCTTTAAAAGGCCATTGGCTACTAATTTCAAACACCTCCATCACATACATAAAGAAGAACAAATTTGCTTTCTTCCAGTTCAACAGGTTTTTACTCTCTTAACAGAAAAAATAACGAGCTGTTTAATGGACTAACCTTTATCACATTTCAAATAATCACAAAGTTTGGTGTATTTTGGCTGTGTTTGTTAAAATACACAGTAAAACAATTATCTGGGCATATTTTTGTTAGATGTGTATATTCGCATATTATACAACTTGAAGTTACCTTTGCAGAAACTTCAAATTAATTGTTCCTTACAATTACTTTTACATGTTCATAATTACACAGTAACAGAAAGAATTATTTTAATTCTACAGATGCAAATAGTCTCTTCCCCCTCTTCCTAGTCTCTTTTTCCACCAGTTGCCTTTTTTATATATGCACATGAACAATCAGTTCAACTTTCTCACAAGAGCAACAGTAGTTAAACAAAAAGAGAAAAACCTTAACCACATCACAACTCTTCATTCACTGCCACATTTCTCCACCTTACTTGTAAGAAAATCTATTTGCCCTCTCTACCAGTAAAAACAGCATCTTTCACATTTTTAATATTTTTACTGTTATTCTCTCACTTGTGTGTAGAAGACAAAATAATTCATATTTCTGTAAAAATGCAAACCATAGAAACATATTTGCTTTTGGGGTTTTTCCTTCCCTTTTGCTTGAATGTGTCTGAAACCAAAATGGTTTTTTTGTCTATATACAGCTGTTATTTATATAATAAATCATCTCACAGAGGAATCAAAAGTCCATGTTCAGTGTTTGGAAGGCTCATACAAGAGGCGCAGGTGCACAGGGATCCCTGCTTCCCTCCTGCTGCTGTACAGAGAGGCCAGTGAACACATGCTACGTCTCTTGCAGAGTGTCAGCACTACACATACAGAAGTGAATGTGCCAGACTGTCTCCCACACCCTAGGACTATTATTACCAATTGCAACTGATGGCATGCTTCACTTCATTCTTTCATGTTCAAATAAATCCAACTACAGCTCTTCTTTTTCACTGCTGCATTGCAAGAGTAGTGTCAGGAAACTACAGCTGATGGAACAGCCAGGATTCAGCCTAAAGTGAGTAAAATCCACCAGGTACCCAAGGCAATGGCTCTGCTCAGCCACAGTTCTTGTATCACTGGGTACTCTATGTAATTAAAGATATAAAAGTACAACCTTCCAAATCTGCTGTACAGAAAATCATCCAAACGTTGTTTCTATCAAAAGTCTAAGAAGAACCTTGGTTTCTAATTTCTGCAGACCATTTGGTGATCTAGACAGTGCAGAAGGCACTGCTATAGTAAAGGTATCGTGAAAATTTTGCAAATAGGGCAAATTCTCATGCGTGCAGTCATTAGAAGCACTTCAGGATGATGGATAAAACAGGCCCTAACCTTCTATGAATAAATACATAATTCTCTGAATCCCTGCCTCTGTTTTTCAGCCTTCACAGAAGGAGTGGGAGGTGGAATTCAAGATCTGAGACTGGAATCTAGAGACATGAGGTCTAAGGGGTTTTATTTCATAAGCATTCAACAGAATTACAGAACTTGGCTTTATTCTTGAAACCTCTCTTAAGCTTACAGCTCAAATTCCTTTACCCCTTCCATTTAACACATTGAAATAACTTCCAGCAGTAACAGTTTCCCAACCACTGAACAAATACAGATTGAATGCAGTGACCCATCTTTCTAGACAGCACTGCTGCAGCTTTCATTTGATCACTATTACTCAGCTGTCATCGAAATGATCTCTTACTGCTTGTAATACTCAGGTGGTTTAGCAAATATGAAAGCTGATTTTTTAATATCGATTATTGAACATTTCACTTATTAAAAACCACATCTTTCTTATTTAAACAGGAGAGGACTTTATACACCAACAGCTTTCAACCTCAGTGGCTTAAAACTGAACTTGCAAAGATATCTACCCACACTTTCAGAAACTTGCTACCTTTACCGTCTATGACCTCCATCTAACTTTGGTATATGCGGGCATACAAATAATTAAAGTTTAGACAAATACACATGGATTCTCCATTGAGATACAGAAACATTATGCTGTAGTTACAAAGGACCAGATAAGATGATTATTCATGTGTGGAAAACTATTACCCATTTAACTGGAAACAAGAAAGAACAATGAGAAACACAAGGATGAACACATGCATCATTGGAAAATCTTCCTGAAAGCTGCATGTATTAATCCATAGAACAGCCTGACTGGTAGGTGGCAGAAACCCACTAGCTTTTGAAAATTACAACAGAACAAAGCAGACTAGAAAATAAACTTTGGAGATTCACTGTATATAAGGAGAAAGACTGGATGATCCAAGTGGTTGTTTGAATTCCAGGATTCATTAGTCCTGAGCTTTATTTAATCTTTTCCAAAGCCTCACACAGTAGTAAACCAGAGAACTAATTCATACTGAACAGAAATATTTTTTAATTCAGTCCTAAAGATCTTTATGAATATTCACTTTCTCACAAATCAAAACCATTCTGTTTGTATCTACTCTGAATAATCTCAGCACAACATTTCGTAAGACAAATATTATATCCAAATAAAAACATACCAGAAGGCACGTATTTTAAAACAAAAAGGAGCAGAAAACTCTCAGATGCAAGAGCAGCCTCTAGGACATTATCCTGATCACAGAAAATAAGAGAAACCAATAGAGGGATTCTCTAGCATCATATCCCAAGACATGTTGTGCCATAATTTGAAGTCATACAGACTTCTGCTTTGTGCAAAAAGAACCCCAAGCCCAAAACAAACAAAATCCAAAAAACAAACAAAAAACCCCCCACCACACACATGAAAGCCCAACCCTGAAAACAACCCTTCTAATACACACCCAGTTTACACTTACATGCCACACTGATCCCACAGCACATATATAAAGAGAATGTGATTGCTGTATCAGCATTATAATGCTAATATGAAGACTGCATACTTGTGAAGTATTAGGAACAGAATTAGCATTTATGAGTAGATTATATGTCAGTACATAACTTAATTCTTACTTTATTAGCTGTTGAAAAGCATAGATATGCACACCAGTATGTTTTCTTTTTATTAAAGGAATGTTTTTAATCAATAAAACGAGCCAGTTTGAGATGGTACTTACTACATGGACTGGGAAGCATTTCTAAAGCAGTTCAAGCCATTACTTTTACCCAAATGTGATTTTGTTTGACCTTTCACAGTGTTCGAACACAATTTTATGAGACTGAGAAAAGGAGATGTTGTGGTTTTCTTCCATTTCCTTGTCCTAGCTCCAGGCTGTCACATTTAAAGATTTTTATACCTGGTTATATAATTATTATATCCCTACCATTAGGGCTTCCTTGATTAAAAGAAAACCTCAAATACTTTCACTTTTTACTTTTAGAAGGAATTAGTCAAGATTCCCATTTCACAACTCAAAATGATGATCCCAACCTTTGCTTTTGTATTAACATGCCACACTATGCCTCAAGGCCAGCTTGTTACCAACNCACTATTCATGGACACCTTCTTCAGGAAGCCAATTAAATGCCTAAATGAGAATTCCCAATAAGGAAAGACACTGCCAGAGGAGCCCCCTGCCTCCACTAGGAGCCTTGAGTTATCTTTAGTCACTATTTGAGGCCTGGAGACCTAATTTAGGCATCTGACTCGTGCTGAAGTGAGCTAAGCTCTACACCTCCTAGTATGTTAGGAATCTTACCAGTTCTCCAAGAGTTTTCACAGACGATATTGTCAGCTGTGTAAGCTGTTCGATCAAGTCTCAATTATTCTTGGATAAATATAAATCCTTGCTGAAACAAACAAACAAAATTGCCACACTGCAACTCTACTTAGCTAGGTATTTTTCATTCCTTTATTTTTCATACAAACACCCGAGTTTCTCAAACTTTGACATAGGTGTTAATAGTAAGAAATCCCATGTCCATTAATACCTTCTAGTCAAAATTAAGCAGCAAGAGGTTAAAAAATTATTCTAAGAATGCCAAGGCATCTATTGGTCTCTTAGATACTCACTGAGCAATGTGCAGGCCCTTTTCTCAGTGCTTTGTCTCTTACAATCGAATTCCTCTTTGTACCCAAGCCTCTCCAATTTTCATTTCCATTTTTCCATACTATTCTTTTATGATCATCCATAACAATTTGTCCCAATTTCAGTTTTTGACAACATCCTTCAAGTTTTAGGTCACTAAAGAGCTTATGTTTAGTTAAACCAGACTTGTGTTAAACTTCATTTCTTTGCACTAGTAAAGCTAGTGTTCACACATTCTGAATGTTTCACTAAAGAACTATTCACTGCCTTCATATGAAGCCATGCACTTGTTTCCTACAGAAAGCTACCTACCAATTTTCCAAGTTTAATGAAGTGCACTTTCTTGAACCCTACCATCTTTAGGCATAGGATACATTACATCTGCACACTGCAAAAACTGTCAAGCTATCTGACAGCCAGAACAGCAGCAGGAAAATTAACCAAAAAACTGAAAACCAGCCAAATGGTAGCCATGGGAATTCTAGAGACTAGCAAATAACAGCAAGCAACTGGAAGCACAGAATCCTAGAACTGTCAAGGTTGAACAAGACCTTTAAGAGGAGTGACTTGAAAGTCACATAAAAAATAATGACAATATGGAAAAGATGCAAAGGTATTAGAAAGTCTCCAAAGTAAAGCTACCAAGATGGTAAAGGGCCTAGAGGGGAAGTCATACAAAGAGTGGCTGAGGTCAATTGGTCTGTTCAGCCTGGAGGAGACTGAGGGGAGACCTCATTGATGTTACAGCTTCCTCAGGAGGGGAAGAGGAGGGGCAGGCACTGATATCTTCTCGTAGTGATGAGTGACAGGACTCAAGGGAATGGCCTGAAGCTGTGCCAGAGGAGGTTTAGGTTGGATATTGGGAAAACATTCTTCCTCCAGAGGGTGGTTGAGCACCTGAACAGGCTCCCCAGGGAAGTGGCCACAGCACCAGCCTGACAGAGTTCAAGAGGTGTTTGGACAATGCTCTCAAGCACATGGTGCAATTCTTGGGAATGGTGCTGTGCAGGGCCAGGAGTTGATGGGTCTCTTCCAATGTAGGGTTTTTTTACAATCCTCTGAAAGGCTATACATTGCATACAGTCCCGATACTGATCCTGGATCACAGTAGTGGATTTCTGGACCTGTTAATTACATTACTTTATGCAAATTAAGTTAATTTGACCCTAAGAAAGGTCCTGTTTCCTTGGCTATAAGCATAAGTACATACCATTAGTGTCAGTGAAAGTTATATGCCCTTGTTGAGAAGGGACTAAGCAGTTTACAAACATTTACTTGGACAGAAGACAAAGAAATAATGCAGAATCCTTGGGAACATAACATATTTGGGAAAGTGCTCAGAATAGCTAATCCTTATCCATAGTGTGCTTCTTAACTTGAAGTCATTTCACTTTCTTTTATTTCTGGTCTCAAGCTGCAGAAACATTAAAAAAATCTTCACTTTTGTGGTTTATCATCTTCACTTCTATGACATTCAGATTTTTTTAATGTTGTTTTTTTTTACCAGTGCTCTGGCAAACTTATTTCCTGACAGAACTATGTAAAGAACAGGAAATTGCTTTGCCTACTGCAGAGTTTGTAATCACTAGCATTTGGAATACCCAATTTTAAAAGTTGTGTCTATTCAATCAGAGAATAAAATGGATCATGAACCCAACTGAAAGAGCTTATATTTCACCTTCCAACTAGTCTCCTAAATAGCACCCCTAAATCAGTAAGAACTAAATTTAGTCAAATTTTGATTTAAACTTTTGAGTAGGTAATATGTTTGGGAAAATGTTTACAAATAATTGGTTATGAGAAAATCTGTTGTGAATTAGTATTTTTTATTTATTGCCCATTAGCTGCAAATAAATTAGCTTGTTCTCAATAATACATCGCATTCTATGTCACTTGCACACTAGATTAAATGAGCACATCACTGTGCCAACTTTGGAAGTGTCTAAAATAAAAGTTGGGCAAAAGTTTCCATTTACTAATGCTCTAAATGTTAAGCAAATTATAAAACCAGTTTTAACAGCATAGTATGAACAAGACAGGCAGAGAAATATAGCAAAGCCTCATAGGGTATATTGCAAATAAACTGAATGCCTCCCACAGCTGTGGTTGTACCAATAGCCCAGGATGCAGCAGATTTTTGTATCATCTTTATCAATGGGAAGCCAGCCAGATCTGCTCACAAGTGGATGGAAGGCATGGCTATGCCCTACCACTTGCCAGGCCCCTCCATCTCTGTTTTAATTTTGCTTCAACTTTGAGCATGTTCTGCATCTGGCACCTCCCTTCTCTGTGCCAGAGGCTTCAGCAGAGCCCCACATCAGAACCCCACATATTATTGTGCTGTATTTAAGTAATTTTTAAAATATTTTTCAGTATAAGAAAGAAACCAAACATTTTTTTCTTTAACAGTATTTAATTTGTAACTAAATATTAATATCTTGAAAGCTGAAAAGCATTAATATTTCCCAATTTATTGAGATGTTTGCTTTTCCAATAACTTTGGCTAGTTACCTTTATGCAAAACTCATTATGGAAAGAAAGAGCAGGTCTTTTTTGTAAAATGGAACATCCTGTCCCTAATGCTCGGATACTGTTAAGGTGTGTAAAAGCTAGTCAGGCTGCTTGTTCATTAGAAATTAAGGATTTGAAGATGCATACTTCTTCAAGGGAAGAAACACTAATTTGGTGCAACATTTTTACGTGCCAGAAGGAAGTAAGTCTTTGAAATGTTTGTTACATTGCAAATGCCACTCTGCACTAAAGAGAAAAACCCATAGATTTCTGGCAACCGGATTAAAGGCCAAGGCCACAGCTTTATTGAAATACAGTAACTCACACTACAGAATTATCTGACAGCCAATAGTCTCTGCAGCAGTAAATAATGAGAGCTCAAGGCAAAACACCACATACACTGGACCCCAAAGAAATGCAGTCCAGCCCTAATGTGAAACTCTTAAGTCTGTCAATAGTGATGAAACTTGAACTCTTTTGTTTTGAGGTATGAAAGATGGAATAATACTTGTATACGGTAATAAAACTTTACTTTGCAGTGACTCTTCCTTTCCTGTCTTTTTATTGCACACATCAAAAAAAAATTGGTGAAAGTTAGCTTTAACAAAAATTAAAAACTACACTAGAAAAATCAGAAGTATTTGACTGTTCACTACCAAATCCATTCAGAGCAATGAACTCCTAGCAACTTTTCTAAGGTATTCAAGAACCTCTGTCATATTAGATAAGGTATAAATTACTTATTACTCAATTTAATTAACGCAAAAAAATGCACAATTTGTCATAGAAACCACCAGAAACTTGTCCATGCCTTGCTGAAAAAAAAATAACTTTGCTTCTTGCTAATTTTTTACCTAATACACCTGCATATCTTGAGCCAGCTTCACAAAATTACTTTAGTAATATTATACAAGGTCAACATTACACTCCTGTACTTCAAGGGTTATAGATCCCTTTTAATGTAAATCAAGAAAAGAATTCATTCCTCATAGCAAGTTGTTCCATTCCAAGCTCAATATTTAAAATCAAGTCCATCAATGCTGTTTGCCTCCGGCCCAAGAGTATCACTTTGGAAGAAAAAAGACAACTTCTAGACTTTTTTTTCAAAAACATATCCCTTATTCTAAAATTTTTATTAGTTTTGTAACTAATAAGAATAAATAAGAAGCAGAACAAAGGAAATTTTAAAAAATAATAATTTGAAGTGTTGTGTATGTCCTCAGTCAAAAATGCTGAGAAGAACTGATCTTGCCTGTAATTCATAGAAACTTGAACAACATATTAAAAAAAACTTGTAAATATACTGGGTTTTATTTGTCCACATACAGATGAACCAAACAGTATTTCAATTCAAACATAAAATAGGACGGGCAAACTTTGATCTTTAAGGTCCTTTCTAACCCAATACATTCTATGATTCTATGAACTTGAAACCCACAAATAGGAAGAACAGACAGTAAACCCTCCTCAAAATCTGCAGGTATAGGATTCACTGCAACTGGTACATACTCTGATTTAACAAGGATCTTCTCACAGCCTCATGACTTACAGGCTCCTACTACACACTGTTGTACAGACTGTTGTCTGCTAAAATACATAAGCAAATAAAAGGCTCATCATTCTCAGTCACACCTAGGTAATAGACCAATAACTCTTTTTCTTACCTGTAAAATAATGACCTGTGTTAATACACACGCATTGTTCTCAGTCACACAGAAAACCTGCATCGCTCCTGCTCTTTTTCAAGAGGATCTACAAACTACTGGAATGTGAGAAACAAATGCTGCTGTAACAGCAGCTCCAGCTCTGGATTTGCGCATGCACTTGAGTACACATGCTTTTCTCTTCCCTCCTGGTGGCTCTCCAACTCTTAGCATGTACACAGTACGTCATTTTTTTTGTCACTGTAAGCTCAAGGTACTGCTGTCACTTGCAGACCTCATTTAAACTCTGTAACAGATCTACAAACTATTTCACAAGCTGCTGCTGCTACTCACTTCCTCAGGCTAGCTGCTACAGGGCCATGAAGGTCACTAAAGCCAGATTGGTCACTAGGATCAATTTTCCCTTCACAAAGATGCACACAAGAAAAGAAGTGGTGAGAAACCTCGGGCAGGCGTGGCATCCCCACAGTTTTTGTATCAGTAGCACCTACAAGGTGATAGGAGTCAAATCCTGTGCAGGTGGGGATCCCTGGTTTTGGCACTGTGTCTTTAAAAGAAACAGCACACTGGAAATGAAAAATTTCTGCTTCAGTATTTTGCTGTTCCTGGTAAGGGAAATAACCTGTCTTTTTGCAACTGTTATGAGGCTTAAACAGAGGAAATCCTACTTGGATTTCTTTTAAACCAGAATAACCTGCCAAAATATTCAAGGGAAAGAGCTCATGATAGTGTTATATTCTTTTCAGAAAGCTTAATTTAGACAGCTACCAGCAGATCCCTTCATGGACACAGCAAAATCTTAAACTCTCTCTATTTGACTGTGCTAGCCTAAGGCATTAAGTTCAATCCACCATGTCGCACCTCAGTAACTCAACACAGACTAGGAAATTCTTACAGTCAGCTTCCCCAAGGGATTTGTTAAGTTTCACATGCATTTAGTTGTGCAGTTGGCCTGTTCAAATTGATAAACTTGTTGCTCAGTGCTTGCAGATTTTGGCACTAGGAAAAATAAGTATTGGAGTGGGGGAAGGGAGGCTACTATGTTTCAGCAATAACTTAAAAAAAAATAGTAATTACACTTGCATTACTGCTCCTATCTCTTCTTGAGAGACATTTATTTTGCAGAAGAGACAGGCAGATACTCTGGTGATGGGCACATTAAATATGCCACAGATAGACAAGATGAATGTCATTACTGTGGGAAAAATGAATAGAGCAGACAGACACAAATATTCTATTCAATCCTATCAAATATAAAGAAATAATCCACCACATGAATATCCTGTGTATCTGAACAATACACCTATATAATATGCAGGCTACTGATAAAGACTTCAATCTGGAAAAACACTTAAACAATCTTACTTTTTAGTAAGTGAGCAGTGCATTGGAATCAATGAAATTATTCTCCGGATTAAAGCATGTCTTAATTTTTTTTGGTTGAAGGCTATATGACCCACATGTAACTATTAGATTACTTTAATAATGTTATAACACGTCATACTGATGTTTATGGTATTACTGAGTAAAAGTAACTTCGCTCCCATCCAACTGATGCTTATGGGTATAAAAATTACTAGCTTATACCATACACATGATGAAACAAACCAGTTCAGCCCAGTAGCTGCAATGGCTTTTGTCAGCATTGGCAGAAGACAAATGGAGCAGAAAAGCAGCAGGAAAGACAGGCTGAAGAAATAAGGAGCATGAGGAACCTCCTTTCCAGAAGAGCAACTGTATGGACCTACAGTAAGCACAAAGCCTGTGGTGCTGGCAAAAAAACCCCAGGCATGGACACAGAACCAAACCAAAGGAAGATATGATGTGTCTTTTCATCAGTCTTCAGAACACACAAATTAAAACCCTCTGTATCCTGCAGAGCTCCTCAGTTACTTGTCATGACTATTGTGTGAGATAGAAAGCATTTAGTCCTCAGTGTGTAGCACAGACAGCACACCAGACTTTCCTTTCAGATATAGAGTCGTGTATTTTGATGACAACCCAAAAAGAAGCAACTGCTTTCTCCATCTTTCCTCAGATGCTTTTGTTATAAAATACAAAAAGCCTTATTATCAATCCTTGCACCTAAACTGCATGAGGATTTCCAATGATGAGATTAATTTACAAAGTCGATGCATTGCAATACCAGTGACAGAACTACCTAAACAAGCATCTTAGCTTCATAGTTCTGCAGGGATTGGTGGTCTGCAATTTCTGTGATATTCTTTACAGTTACAGGCTTAAAAACACTATGTGACTTGCCCTTGTGACTTGTCAAAGCTGAAGATTTCCAATTTCAGAAATGGGATTTTCAGAAATAGGAAATTTCAGAAATGTCTTCAAAGAAATCCGAAGTGTCACTATAGCCTTTTTTTAATTACGTTAAAAAGATCAAGTTTATTTTGCAGTACATAAACTGAGTTTGTTTAACACATAAAATAATGCCAACAGAAACATGTATTTTCAAAAAGAGAACAAAGATCACTTAAGTTATAAAGACGTAATAAAGCTAAGAGAAAATATAGACATATAGATATCTCAAAGGCCATTCAGGACACAGATCCTATAAGGACAAGTGTTTAATATCTGTAAAGTACATAGTTTGAAGACAAGTTTTGAGGCAGAGATTACTTAAGGACCAGGACATGCAAATTGGTATTTAGGTGCAACATGATACGACTTAATCTTCAGAGGCAGTTATAATACCTGGGCCAATAAACAAAATTGCACAAGTACGGGCTAGAATCAGGCCTATCTCAGAAAAGAGCTCCCAAACAACAAATAAAAAACCCAAACAGACCAACAAATCTTAACCAAAACAAACCAACATCCAAATCCCAAAATACTGCACTTCCAGTTTGGGGTCTGTGTTTCCTGCTTTCTCCAGCTCACAAGTAAGGTGTCTTAGTAAGCAGACCAGGTTACAGAAGCTTTCATTCTGATTACCTGCACTGCACCTGAGCAATGAAGAAATAGGAGTTCATCTTCAGCTGACTCAGTGATTAGAACTTCACAAGCAATGAATAGCTAAATTTAGGGCAGCTACACCTTTCTTCGCACTTGAACATAACGATTGTCAGCTTGTGAAAGAGAATCTATACTAAAGGGAAATTTCCTCTTGCCAAAGCACAAAAGAGCCAAACAACAGCCCATCTGCAGTAACCTGTCTGTCTTTTGGAACTACGCTTCTGTATGTAATGCAACAAAGGTTTTAAACCTAGTCAAGTACATATTTATTTTTAATTTGGAAAAAGGAATAAAGCAACCCACCTTTTTTTTCCCCCCTTCAACTTGCTGTATGTACTTCAACCTATATGTAGTACAATTAAAAATTATTGATCAACAAAGCTCTAAACATCTTGTAATTCCTTACTTGGCCTAATTTAACATTAAAGGACGGCCTTTGCCCTGCCTAAAAGAATGAATGTATTGATAACAGCTTTGCAACCTGATATGAAACTTTCCTCAGAAACATGTATAAAATGTCATTTGCATAGAAACTTTAATTGCTTTTTTCTGCGCACACAACAGTCAGCTTGTCTTTCAAATACCAGGACGGGTGTATCAACTAATCTGAATGACAGTGATAGCTTAGTTAAACATACAGTACACTTGGGAGATTAAAAGGATCTTCTTCAAAAAAACTTAGTTATTTATGCAGTCAATTTCAAAAAGAATTCTAGGGTGGATACAGACCACCTTTTTCAGGCAGACTGGAGTATCCCACCAAAATGCATGCACTAATTGGACAACTATGTAAAATGTACTTCACACACTTGGAAGATAAACTGTGGGAGCTCTCATTTAGAGAGGTACAGTAGCTAGTTAATCTACTCAATTGAGCCATCTGTAATTCTTATTTCAGGCCAGTTGTAGTTTATTGCTGAACTGAAGGTTTCTGTATAGCCCTAAAAAGAAGTAGTTAGTTTTCCCATTTTAGAATATCACAGTTTTCAGACAACAGTACGTTTGCTGTCTTTAGCCATGGTCAGTTCTTCAGAAATTCTTCACCTCTTTCAGAATGAGGCAACCATGAACCAGAGAAATATCACCTATAATACTTATAAAGGCCTACGATCAAGTTCAAGCCTTGATAAACAGGATTTTAAGTAAAGGTTCATTTTGTTTTATCATCATGAAATCCTCACTCATTGGCGGCAAATGAAAAACATATTAATTAGTCACTATAGAAATAAAATAATTCCTACTTTGTATAGCCCTACTATTCTTGCCACTACTCACAGGGCTTCCTTTTATGAAGCTTTCATCAGTAATTGAACTTCTCACATTGTAAGTACAGACGGCATCTTGGAGTATTTACTTGCAAAACTAGGCCTTCAAAACACAAAATTCCTCCTCTTAAACATAATTTTTATCAAGTGTCAAAAATGCTTAGCTTTCCAAGAGGTGTTATTGGATTTTTGAATATGAACAAACTTTTGAAGGTATAAATACAGTTTTCTCAAGAATGACAATCACCAGGAAACAAAACAGACAGTAAATTCTCACTCCTAATTTATTCAACACTCTTTACTCCATACAATTTGACTCTGATAGCAAATTAAGAATTTCTGCATGAGCTATATTTGGTAACAGAGGACTTCTGAGGAAGAAATCACAGTATAACAAGACAAAGACCACCATTGGTTTTTTTGTGAATTCAGATAGTCAAACTGACAATACTACCACTAATGCTTGCAGCATCAATGTTAAGCAACAAGGTAAAATTCCACCAAGGAGGAAGGAGAGAGATATAAAGCAAAGCGACCTACCTACACTTATCTGGAACAAGTCATAGCAGACTGAAGAGTGGAAGCCAGGAACACCAAACACCTGCAAACATTTTTTAGATCAACCACCTCTCTAGAAACATCTCCTAAACAGCTCACAGTCAGCTTCGGGAGCCAGCAATTTAGAGCCAAACCCACTTGTAGAATCCATCTGCTTTACAACAGGTGCTCCATATACAATGGCCCTAATAATGACTTAATTGGGTAATCTTGCTCTGACCAGTTAACAGCTGATCCTACTGCACCACACAGCTAACCTGGCCTTGTGTGCTGTTGTCCTCTCTACTGCTTGTTGTACAAGAAAAATAGGCACAGGCTTAGCCACTTCCTTTGCCACACTGATATATGATGCACTTTCTGACCCCTGCAGCTGTTTCAAATCTGACTAAAATTAGACCAGACAGCAAATTCTTCAGTGAACTACAGGGTTACTGAACCAGTAGAGCTGCAAGAGAGCAGAAGGAAGCCAAAGCCATTTCTATACACTGACTCCATCCTCCACATGATTGAGATATAACCCATAAATTATGTTTACAGTTAAGCCATGAATTGATGCTGACCTCTTCCTGTACTTTGCTTTTGTCCACTTGTAAAATGGGAATAATAGTAGTGGACTATCTCCATCAGGACAATAAAAAAGGGTTTTTTACCATTTGCAGCACCATGCTACAGTTCAGGCAGCAGAGTAATATATATATAAGAATACAAGTAAACATAGAAACCTACATAGCATAAAGTGGTTTGAAATCTCCAGATGTCCCTCCTAAAAATTTGAAGATAAACTAGGAAAATACAGTAATGAAATAACAGAATGAAAGTAGGTGTCATGCAGGAATTTCCAATTTTTTTAACTTTTTTTTTTCAGTGTGCAGAACAGGTGCAGCAAGTATCATTTCCCTCCTGCTGGTTGGCCCACCTGCTGTTTGCCTGATGGTTCTATCTTTACTACCTTAGTATTTATTTTCAATATGCAAAGTTAAAGATAATAATATAATTTTTTTGTATTTTTTAATCTCAATATATTCTAGGTATCTCTCCAAATAACTCTATATATCAAATGCAACTTCATTATTCTTTCAGATAATGGTAGAAAGAAAACACACAGCAAAATTCTTCTCTCCAAAATATTCTGTTGTACAGATGTGACTTGCTGCAGAGAGTCCATACAGGAAACATTATGTCCCCCTTCCTCTGTTTTGCTTTTCATGCATTGTGATGCTTCTCAAGCTGCCAGATGTGAAAACGGGTGGTGTTTCATTTGGTGTGAGACATTGCATGGATTCATTGATTAGGTACCTAGTGTAGAAGGGCTGACAATTGCAGCAATAAAAATCTCATGAGATGCATGCCAAGAATAATAAAATAGTAATATTAACAATAAATTTCAAGGTATAAGATTTCCTGGTTTGGAGCCTATAAGGTTTTCAGAGTCTCAATAAGGTTTTTGGCTGAAAGAAAAAAATATAAGCACAGGATGCTAGGGGATTTCAAGTAAAACATTGAGTCTCATTAACTCATAATTAGATGAGAATTGGCTATATTATAGCAACCTTTATCACACAATTCTCTCTCTCCTCCCTTCTTCTTCCATGAGCTTTATAAAACAACACACACTATTCACACAAATGTTTACAGAACTGGGCAAACTTACACAGAAATTGCATTTCTGAAAAAAATCTGTAATTCCCTGGTTCCCTTCAGTGCTGCAGTTCCGTTGCTACTCAGGTTGTTGGACACCTTGGTTCATCTCTCTCCCAGCTCACCAGGGCTCCTACTCGAAGACTGCTGGGTGAGAAAGGTCCAGGGCAAGCAGCACTTCCAGGAGGGGATGCAAGTGCCTCCCCACAGCCTACCTGCTTAAACAGCCATGCTTGCTCTCCTTTGAGCTAATGCTGCCACTTCGGGGAAGTGTTCTCATTTTTCTGCTTAGATCACAGACTCTTATGTTGGTTTAATTTATTAAAAAGAAATCTAAATTTAAGGGAACTCATAATCAACACTAAAACCTAGATGACACATGCAGCTTATGACACAATACAGCTGCACACAGCTGCAGTGCAAAAAAGTCTCACTGATGATGGGGACTGGCCGTTCTCCCAGCTTCCAATCTTCCATGCCTTCAGTGAAGGATATGACTGACATCTGCATTTGTGAAATCCCTGACACCACACACTCTCAAGGACAGTGTTTGGACCTCTGTTCTGTCCTACAAATCCATGTAGGTTTTCACAGCAATGCACCAATGCTTTGACATGAAAGCATTTATATCTGATCATGTGAACTTAAGCTTTCCTTCTCACCTATGAGCTGAAGTGCATCTTAAGCCTTCTCTTTTTTTGACAAGGAATCTATTGATCTGCAACGAATAATTATTCACTAACAATACAAGAAGTAATTGAATTTGAAGTTTCATGAGTCTGAACAGTGAGATCCCTACATTTATAACTGGAACAATTCTTAATTCAAAACAGTTACTAATTTCACTAGTTTTATTTTACAGTTTATTATGTGTACTTTGTAAGTTTAGAAAATACATCCTTAAGCATCACCTTTTGCTTTTGCTATTTTTAACAATTTTCCAATTCTTTCTTTGACTATCCCAAGTGGCTATGAAAATTACACCTTGCCAAAGAATAAGGTAACAGCTGCTGTCCAAGCAATAATGTATTTGTTATAGCTCAAGAAAAATAAACATTTTCATAAATGCATAAGTTGTGAGAATGATTAGATTTTGTTATTCATACTACAGGAAAAAATAAATTTAGGTCAGACAAAACAAAAATTAACAACTGACAATGAAAAAACCTTAGGATTTTTGCACTGAGCAAATATCTTTCTTACAATTTTCTCTCATCTACAGTAATGTATTAACTTTTCTCTATCTATGTACTTTTTATATTCTGATTCCAAATTTTTCAGTCTTTACCGATGGCTACATGCATTTCAGCACACAACAAAACAGCAATTTTCTTTATTTAACTATGCTGTTACACAGAGCATAATTTTATTATTTTAAAGAAACCACTTCTTTAAAGTCCAATAAATCAATGTTTCTTAGAGATAAAAGTTTGCAGAAACGTTATTTGCTCTGTTTTCCTCTTAACTGGCTTTCTGTTTAGCATTAATTTTAAATGTAATGTTATTTCAGTCAACCAATACTTTTAAGCATGCTGAATAGTGTGGAACATTCCTTTTTCCTGATGTCATGCAGAAAGCATTTTTCTCAGAAGACATCTTTTGTAGTTGAAACCAAAAGGCAAAAGAAACTGGAGATCTCAAAAGGTGGGGGAAGGCAGGGGTGTGAATGGGGGGGAAAGGCTTAAAACTCCTCAATCCTGTCACTTCTAAAACTGTATTAGAACCACACATATTTTTGGCAGTGACCTTCTAAAATAGTCCCTTATAAGCCAATACTTCTTTGCCACATTCAAGGTATTATACTTATTTTTTACAGGTTTTGACTAAAAATTCCTCGCATTATTGTACTGTATCACAGGGAAGTTCGCTATAGTTTCATGAAAGACGTTTTCATTTCTGACTGGCATCTTCTCAATAGCAGGGGGCCCAGGCATACCGCTCTCTTCCAGGCAAACCTTTCTGCTCTTAAACAGTACAGCATTCATAATTTGCTTTCAGCACTGCAGGGCAGCTACACAGAAAAGTTTCTGCAACTAAATAGGTTACATCACAGAGAAGTCCACTATTTGGCCAAGGTGTAAAACACAAATACACCCCTCACTCAGTTCTGCACCTTACAAAAATAAAATATTATCTGCCCCAAAGACATGCATTTTCACATTCAGTCTGGTATGTTACATGTTTTAACGTGCACATGAAAGGGAAAAATCAACTACACAAGAAAGGAAACTTTAAAAAGGTCTCAACAGGATAAATACATGTACTGGCAATAACTTTTCTTTCTGCAAATACTCTGAATTCTCACTGTATGAAACTGTACTTAATGCTGCATTTTACTCTACTTCCTAACCTCTTTTACAGACATAAACATAAAGGGAAGGCATAATAAGGTAAAATTACTTAAAAGTATCATCAGCATGATTCAGGGACAAGAACTTCTCTTAGGGGAAGGAAAGTTTGGGTGATCCCAAGATAAATGATGAAATTATAATTAAGAAAACTTTGATATCATCATATGCTAGTCTATTGGAGCATTCCACCAAGGCATATTTAAAAAAGGAAAAGAAAGCATTTTGCAAGTACTTTTAAAAATGCTTTCTTTTGAAAGATTGCTATGTAGTCAGAATCATAGAACATGCTGAGCTGGAAGGGACCCACAAGGATCATTGAAGTAATCTGCTGGCTTTGCACTAGACTATCCCAAAGATCACACCATGTGCCTGAGAGTGGTGTCTAAACACTTCCTGGACTCTGTCAAACTTGGGGCTATGACTACTTCCCTGGGGAGTCTGTTCCAGTGTTCTACCACCTTCTGGATGAAGAACTTTTCCTAATATCTGATTAGAATGTTAAACCCAGCCTTAAGAAAGAAAATAAAGAATATTTATTATCTTCTTAATAAAGAAATCATTGCACCAGGGAAAATGTCACATATTATCAGTATAGAGTTACGTACTACAAATGCAGAGATATATGTACATAGCCTGCTTGAACTGAGAAATTCCACCTGTTGTTGCAATCACAAGTAATAACACATAATGTATACAAACTTCTGTGTACTTCTTGGAAATAAAGACACTTCAGGTTGTGCATGTTATCGGATGTTATTACTGAACTGAGATATAGGTGATATGAGTGTGTGTATGAATATATA
>VZTZ01019013.1:0-12937 GCA_013400955.1 Drymodes brunneopygia | reverse complement strand
CGGGAAGGTTTTGGGAAGGGGAGCGTTAAGGGCTAATGGAGTACCAAGCAAATGAGAACTTTCTAGCACATTTCTGTGGGGAGGAACCATTTAAAACAACATAGGGGGAATATGGATTCAGTCGCTGCAGCAAGGGAGCTGATTTGGAACAACTAGCGCAGTCTCCGATATGGCAAGTCCTTCTTTTCTAACCTATTGTTCTTCTGTTATGGAATGACTACATAAGTGAATGAGGGAAGGAGACAGGTGTATCTGGACTTCTGTAAAGCCCTGGACCTATCCACAGCATCCTTCTCGCTAAATTAGTGAGAAAGTGATTCGATGAGTGGACTGCTAGATGTCTAAGAACGTGGCTGTATGATGACTTCCAGAGGGTAGTCATCTGGAAGGGGAGGTCAGTGCCTCTGAGTCCCAATGGGCATCACTGAAAAGTGGTGTCTCTCTGGGATTTGTATTGAGGCCAGTGTCATTTAACATCTTCATTAATGACATAGACAAAGGGATAAAGTGCATCCTCAGCGAATGCACCAAGCTGAGTGATGCAGTTAACACACTTGAAGGACAGGATGCCACCCAGAGGAACTTGGACAAGCTCGAGAATTGGGCCCATAGGAATTTCATGAGGTGTAACAAGACTAAGTGCAAGCTGCTGCATCTGGGGTAGGATAACCCCCACTATCAGTACACGCTGAGGGATGAAGAGATTGAGAGCAGACCTGCTGAGAAGGACTTGGGTGTGCTGGTGGATGAGTGAAGTGATTCTGCCCCTCTGCTCTGCTCTGGTGAGACCCCACCTCCAGTGCTGCATCCAGCTCTGAGGTCCCCAGCACAGAAAGAAGATCAAACTGTTGGAGAGGATCCAGAAGAGGACCACGGAGTTGATTAGAGGGATGAAGCACTGTCGGGTGACAGCTGGCGATGGAAGAGATGGGGCAGATTGTTTTAATGCAATAAGCCGATTTTATTGATACAAAGCAGAGCTTTTATACCTTTCCAACAGTTACTAAAAATAAATTCTTATATAAGCAGCAATTACTAAGCAATTACTATATCAACCATATCTATGTTTCTTAATAATATTGCAAAACTAGCAGCTAGCACTAACCAGCACAGATACATACCAAGCATGCCTTTTACTTATGCTAATTATCTTGTGGTAGGCCTCATCGCCTGCCATGGTTTGCAGCTTAGCAGTGTTATGGTATTCACTTCTGACATGAGTTCAGCAGTGCTCTCACTTCTGCTTTCCAGCTGTACCTCCACAGAGCACCTCTCTTGTCAGGAAAGGCTGACAGAATTGGGTTTGTTTAGCTGGGAAAAGGAAAGCCTTATTGGGCAACCTAGTTGCAGCCTTTCAGTACCTGAGGGGAGTGTACAAGAAAGATACAGAGGGACTTTTTACAAGAGCATGGAGTGACAGAAGAAGGGGGAATAGCTTCAAAGTGACAGAGAGTAAGTTTAGATGAGATATTAGAAAAATATTCTCTACTGTGAGGGTAATGAGGCACCAGAAAATGTTGCCCAGAGAAGTTATGGATTCCCCATCCCTGGAAGTGTTGAAGACTTGGGTGGGCTGCTGAGCTCTGAGCAAACTGGTCTAGTGAAAGGTGTCCCTGCCCATCACAGGGGGATTGGAATTAAATTATTTTGAGGTTCCTTCCAGCTCAAATGATTTACTCTATACATTCTTCAAAATATAAATATGAGACACAAAAAGGTATATTTGGAAATCAGTTTAAAATGCATTTACACAACTGGTTTTATACTCTATTGATCCTGTTGAACAGACGCAAGAAGTGTAAAAATTGAATTGAGCAAGACATGATAGGAACTTTTCATACTGATACTTTTCTCTTAGGTTACTTGTGATATCATGGAAGGTTAAATGCTGACATATTTTTGCATATACTACTAATTTAAAACTTCATAGACAATGACAACTTCTATTATAAGGAAAATTTGGTAACAATTTTATTTCAGCAAGTTGAAACACCATTAAAAACATCATATGCAGCACTACAAGGAGGAAAGTAATACATACTCATTGGTCTTTCATATTTTTTCTGAGGTACAGAAGAAACTGCTCATTCAGCAGCACCATAGCACAGTTTACTAGATGAACAAAAAGCCATCACCAAAGCTATAATTTCAATTTCTTACTCATTTTCTCTCTTCCTCTTTTTCACTGTTTCTGTTGAAAAGGCTTATACCCTATCTCCTAGACAACGGCAACCTGCGAATAAAAATTCTCAATGTCAAAAATGTCTAGGGAAATGGGAAAGGAAAATGACTAGTGATAAAATCTCAGACATCCCTTATCAGGACCTACGGATACTGGCTTTAGCAGCTACATTAAGAAAATTATGACACATGCTATAGCACTGCTTTTGCCACTTCTCATGGGGCTGGAATGGTAAGATCTAGTCTCTGAAGGATTTTAGCTCATCTTCTATGAGTGCATGAGTAACCATTCAAATAAAAACTCTGTTCTCAAAGAAAATTCAGAAAGCCCTGCTTTTCAAAACAATCACAGAGTTTTGTTGCTGAAGTCTGGCAATTTGTGTAGAAAAAGCTCTTTGGTCACTACAGTTTATTACACAAAATAAGAGCTGGCAGAAATGGTAATTGTTTAAAACTGGAATATTTATTTTGCTGCATGCCACACAAAACCCACTTGCTCTGCATAATCAATTCCTTTAAAGAAATAGCTCTGCCTTTGTGCTTCCTTATGGACACAATCAAAGTTTATACCACCTGGTAGACAGCATTTAATATCAAGAGCCATTAAATATTAGGATTAGGGCAGTATCTGATAGTGAAGTCCTATAGTCCATTACTCTGAGACAACAATGGTGATGGAATTAATGAAATTTGAGAAGATTTCAAGAGTTCCGAATTCAAGCTGCATCCAGAATTGTAACTTTCAGACTTGAAGTTGATACCAAAATTGGCCAGATAGATATTTTATAGCACAGTTTTGAGTATTAAAAAGTAGGCATTCTTTATCACAGTGAACTGGTCATTCAGAGGATCCTTCCTCTAATCGAGTGTGGCAAGTGTCAGGTGAACAGTTTTCATCATACATATTAATTACATATTCATTAGTTCTCCCCATGCCCTTGATGCATATGCATTACTTTATTTTACATAGTTACACCCCTTATCAGAGGTCTCACTATGGTTCTTTGGGGATCTTCTTCGGTGGTCTTCAAAGTACAGTGTCCTTTTTAGGTAGCTGTTCCTCAACCCCCACTTTTGAGTAAGCACAATATAAATGTTTTGGATAACTTGTACTTGATCAGCCTCACAGAGCTGAGCTGGCATTCTGCTTGTCTTGCATAACTTTTGTTTGCTTAAGTTGCATTCTTTATCCACTTCTCCAAGGCTATGTTGTTCTGTTCTCTTGTCCTCAGAGTAAAATGCTGGTTGTTCTACTGTCCTTTTCAAAGTGTTAAAATCTAATTGCAAGATTGTGGACAGTGGCTGAACAAATGAAATACATGAGATAGAGTTGGACATAATGAAATATAACAGCCTTACTCTTTATTTGGATGCCTTAGTATCTACAGGTTTTTTGTTTTCAGTTGGGATGGAGTTCTGTTCTTAGTAGCTGCTACATTGCTGTATTTTGGATTTAGTATCTGAATAATGTTGATAACACACTGATATTTTAGTTGTTGCTTGGTAGTGCTTACCCTGACTCAAGGACTTTTCAGTTTCCTGTGTTCTGCCAGTGAGGAGTTGCACAAGGAGCTGCAAGGAGCATGGCCAGGGCAGCTGACCCAAACTGATCTAAAGGATATTCTATACCATAGAATGTCATGTTTAATATGTAAATTTGGGTTGGTTTTTGTTTGTTTTTTGTTTCAATTATTAAATTGTTCTTATCTTAACACAGGAGATTTATCTTTTCTATTCTCCTCCCCTTGAACATGGGGAGGAAGGGAGGATTGTGTGATCAACTTGTGTGGTACTTAGTTGTTGGCTGTTAAACCACAACATCAGGTCTGACAGAGGCAGAGAGATTTTGATAGAAGACAATGCAGCAGCCCGTTTTATTTCTGAACAACTCTGTCTTTTCATAACAGCATTAAACAACACTATGGCATTGAGTATAGGATGTTGGACAATCAGACTAATCATGATCTGCCTGATAGCAACTACTGCCATCCCTGTTGCTTCAAGTGACTTGCTCTACAGATATCCTAGGAGTTCTGAAAATCGCTTTGTTTGAAAGATTTTGTATTTGTTATGCGTAACTCTTAGATTTCCTAAAGTTCTTTTATTCTGCCTTTGAATATTTAAAAGTCCTTTTATCTTTACCAATATTAACAAGCAGATGAAAATTTGACTGAGAACTACTTGGTTATAACACTCCATATTCATGCAAATATTTATTCAGTTCCCATACATGCAGAACTTTAAACATCTGCTGAGGCCATTGAAATTCACTTTTCTTCAGTGAATTATCTCTCTAAGGAGCTTCAAGCCAAATGTGCTTATTCAGATATGATGAAAACTTGCTACCAATGCAACCTTAGCTTTTGGCATATCAAATAAAACTAAACTTGTTTATTATATGTATTCTTAAACTCACTTTTCTTACATTAACAAAAGAATAGTAATGCCTTCAAATTATCTGTAGGATAAAAATTGTGTTAGTTATGTGTGTATGAGTGTGATAGGAAATACAGGGACAGGGAGAGAAGGAATAGGTTCCCTTGATTTTTGTATGACTTCTCCATGTCTCAGATGAAACATCTGAATCCCTTAGAGACTCAATTTCACTAAAATTTTAATATATCCAGTCACAGGGTTTTTAACAACTACTGAATATCATAATAAACTGAGAATTGTAGACAGAAACTATGTGGGTTACGAAGAAGTGTAATATCTTGTAATTTAAAAATAACCTGTCAAAGAAATTTTGAAACAACAGACATATTCTGAAGTAAATACTTAATATCAGTATAGTACTATCCCAGGCAGGAACTCATTTGGGGATGTTTTCTCACAGTCTCTGAGAAATTCTGCCCTCCCTCCCTAGCAGAACAACATCTCTCTTACAGAATTGGCTGCAACCAAACTCTTCTTAGACCTACCATACAGAGTACAGCTTTCATGATAAAGTTTCACTGTGCTGGGCAGCTTCTTTCTTTGTCCAGGGTAGGAAAGAGGCAGAGCTGTGACTTCTAAGAGGAGATGGCATGCTTCATTTCCACTCTCAAGCTACAAAGGTTTCACTATTATATAAGATTAAAGAGAGGGTCTGTCTTTTCAAATAACACTGGGTATGATATTTAGGAAATAACTTTAAAACTGTGGTTGAAGAGATTAATTACATGTTTAATTAGGTTTATACTGATGTTTTCGCAACCAGTAGGCATACTGAGGTTATTCACATACCTTCTTGCATACCTATTCTTATGCTAGCTTAATATTTGAGAAATATTGTCTATACTTGTGGTCTTTACTGAACATATAAGTTAGTCATGAAAGCCTAAAAATAGTTTCTGTAGGCCAATACTTCATTTGGATGGTTAGAATTCAAGGAAATTGTGGCTTTCAAAGAGAAAACACTCAATGGAAGAACTAAAAATTTATTCAAATGACATGACCTAAAATTATGCTTCTGAAAATCATACTCCAAGGCTTTGGATGAAAGAACCAGTTGAAAATATGAGCATCCAAAACTACATATTTGCACTGTGATCAACCTAATTTTTGAAGGCCCAGTGCTTATCTCCAGTGTATGTCATAAAAGCTGTGAGTAAACTATATTGAGATTCTTATATGAAAGGATTTTTTAAAGAACTGAGCCACAGAAAACTGATTTTTTTATTCCCATTTGCTTAGGCAGATTTGAATCAGTTCCCAAATGCAAAAGAGAAGAACTAAGTCAAGCCTTTTAATATTTGCTTGTTGCTAACCTGGAATTCAATATATGTGGCAGTTCTACTATTGAGAAAACATCCATTTTGATCCTCTCCTTGTCAATACCTTTTTTCTGAAACTTCAATTCCCTGGAAACATACTCTGCAAATCAACTATGGGAAAAATATTGGATAAATGAAATAATATTAATTTTCTCTGCCTCCTAATTTACATGAGAGATTGCAGTTTTCATGTCTTCCTCGGCACACTGTCATAGTAATTTTTCCAGGCACCTGCTATCATATGCTTAGCTCAGTAAAAGGATTCTGTCTTCATGCTTTCAATTACATTCATCCTGTTTCTACCCATAAAGAACATAAAATAAATGGCAGGTGGTACATGTAGACTCAAATTGGGTGAATCTCTTCAGTAGATAGGTTTTAAGATGTTTTAATTTTATCCTTCTTTTACAGAGAAAAGGTGCAAGAATAAGTATAGCTAGTATAAACATGTTGGCTACAGGAATGTGCAGTAATCATGGGTAGATTAATACACATTGAAGACATGCCTGGAGGCTGAGTTTTAGCTTGAAGTTGGTATAGGCCTTTTTGTTTGTTTTCATGTATATACAGCTTTAAGAATAAAATTACACATCTGACTGATATACCTGTAGAATTATAAAAGTGCCCAAAGAAAAAAGCTGAGTGTATACAAATACATACAAAACAGTTTCCACAGGAACATTCTCCTCAGGAGAAGAAACAACCATATTAGCAAAAACATAAGGAAAACCATTAAATTGAAGGCTCATATGAATTTTAGAGGACACTAGATAATTTCATGAAATAGTATTATTCCCTGACTTTGAAATTTCTTTAGAATTTTACTAGCTTCTTTTCTGGATGTTTATAAAAGCATAGATATTGCTGTTTTGTTCTTATTTTATTTTTTTTAAAGAAAGACTACTGATAGAAAGTGAAGTGCTTGAATGTACTTAAATTAAAATGCTTGCCAAACTTAATTAAGTTTCTTGATGTAGGTTCATTCAGTGACATTATATACAGCCATGTGATTACGCAGTTTTCCCCAGCTTCATCATACAACATCATACAAGTCATGGAGGGCTTGTCATCAGCCCCTTAAGGATAAGGATTTCCTTAAGGATTTGCTTTATGTCGGACAATATTAGTTAATCTCAATACAGGTGGTAAAGCTCCCTATAGGCAGCTTTATATAAGGTTCAACCTTTTCTAACAAAAATGATAAGGCACAACTGATTACTTAAAATAGAGACATGACAGGCAACAGAAGTTTATTAATAAAGAGCAAAACTCATTAATATTTTGCACACAAAATTTTATTGAAGTTATAATTCCAGACATATCAGTAAAGGTTAATTTGGGCTGTTTTCTAGAGATGTAGTTTTGGGTGTTGATCTTGGCTGGCTGCCAGGTATCCACACAGTTGCTCTCTCACTCCCCCTCCGTAAGAGAACAGGGGGAGAAATACGATGAACAAAAGCTTACTAGCAGTGCAACCTTTGTCAAGATAAGGACAAGAAAATCAAGTATTAAATACCATCATAGGCAAATCAGACTCAATTTGCGGAAAAATAATTTACTGCCTATTAAACTAGAGTTGAATTGAAAGACTTATAGATTCATTGAAAGTTTTGGGCTGTAAGGGATCCTCAAAAATCATCTAGTCCAATTCTTCTGTCATAGGACAGCCTTCACTTGACCAGGTTGCTCAAAGTCCCATTCAACTTGATCTTGAACACTTCTACATATGGGGCATCCACAAATTCTCTGGGCAACCTGTGCCAGTGTCTCACCACCGTCATCATAAAAAAAATTCTTCCTTATATCCATTCTTAATTTACTCTCTTGCAGTTTAAAACCATTTTTCCTCTTCTTGTTACTATAGGCCCTGGTGAAAAGCCTCTTGGTGACTTTCTTGCAATACCCCTTTAGGGCCCCTTATAAGAAAGGCTGCAATAAGGTCTCCCAAAAACTCTCATCTCTATGCTGAACAACCCCAGCTTTTTCAGGCCCATCTCTGGACTTGCTTCTAATAGGTCTGTGTCTTTCCTGGGCTGGGGACCTCAGAACTAGATACAGTACTCCAAGAGGGGTCTCATCAGAGAAGAATAGAGAGGGAGAACCATCTCCCTGTACCTGCTGGGCAACCCAAGCAACCATTGTCTTCCTGGGTTGCAAGTGCAGATTGCCAGCATATGTCCAGGTTTACACGCGCCAGTATTTTCAAGTTGCCTTCTATAAGCCTTCTCTCAGTCCATTCATCTCCCAGTCTGTGTTGATACTGAATTTTTCCTTGACCCACATGCAGGGCATTGCAGCTGTAAAATTCATGGTGTTCAGATGAGCTCATTCCTTAAGCCTGCCAAGGTCCCACTGGATGAAATGCATCCCCATAAGGAAATCAGCTTCACCACTTAGCTCAGTTGCTCTCTGCCACTCCTGCCTACTCACGCTTTTCACCCTCTCACTCCACTCCAGTGGACTACAGTCCATTGTTGCGGTGGTTTGTGTCCCTAAAACCCTTTTCCCTAAAACCCCTACCCCCTTAGGAAGCCTTGGAAGGAGCCCAAGGGCAGGGACCCCTGGGGTGGAGTCTCTGATGTCATGCCCCAGAACAGCTGAGCTTCTAGGGGGCTGGCTCCCCTTCCCCTATTTGTCCTATCACCTGCCACTCTCCCTCCGCTCTCCTCCCTGTGCTAGAAGGTTCTGTTGTATTCTATGTATTGTTGGTTTACTCCCATGTCATTCATCCTCACTCCTTCCTCTCCCCTTCCTTAGTGGTGTATTAACCATGGACCCTCCCTAATTCCTCCCCTGGACCCTCACGTTATTGGCTATCCGGTCATGTTATAAGCTGATGTCGAGGGCTGTTCGAGGCTCCTCGAGAGGAATAAACACTCTGTTTGTCTCTGCCGGGAGTCGCTCCATTTCTCCGCCAATCCGCTCGTGGTCGAGGAAAGAACCAAGAACCCACGCCCACCCTCTCAGCCCTCCTTCCCCCTGAGAGCTCGGGCTCCGAAGCTCCCACGTCTCCCCACCCGAAGGTTAGGGGTTTCGTGGTCATCAGGGAGGCGTAGGAGGACCCCTCTGAGAGGGCCCCATGGAAGACCCCCGAGCGCAGACACCCCGGCTTCATCCTGGCCGGCGGTGCGAGTTTTTATTTTTTATTTCTATAGTCCATTAAGACAAACATACCCAGTGTGGACTCTTTCTGGGCTGCAGGTCTGTTAATGACTATCTGAATAAGTGAATCATTTAGGTCTGGAGGAGAGACTACTTAACACTAGAAATGGTAACCCCTTGTGTTAAAATCAACAATCCACTTTTCCTCACTCAAATACTTTTAACTGCAACATCTTGTCTAGTAAGCGAAATAAGAAGTCTGTACTTTAACACTAGGTGGAGGAAAAAGGTGTATGTATGCTAGTTAAAACAACTGCCTACTTTAACGACCAAATATCTTCCAGCACTTCAGAGTGAGCTTTCTATCTCCAAGAACTTATTTAGAGTGCTGGAAAGAGTCAACAGCTAGTTTTGCAACTGTGGTGCCCTCAAACACATTCTGTAGACATTTGTCTCTCCTTAGTATGCTGTGATCCTCTATTTCTAGTTTTAGACTTTTATGTAAGTGCCTATAGATGGTAGTGAGAAATCATCTTCTCCTCTTGGAATGGTGAAGACAGAAACATTGTATTATGTACAAATAATTTAATGTTTCTTTTATTTTTTCTCACAACATATACTGATGCACATTCAACAAAATTTCTGAATTTGAAAATTTGAATGGTGCTTGAATTTTTTTCCTTCAATTTATTATCCCAGAGTATAAATCAACCTTTAAAGGAGAAATTGCTTTCTTTTAAAAATAAGTATTAAAGTTTTTTGTATAATTCTGAACAACAACAACAACCATACTGTGGTAATGAGAATACAATTGCAGCAGGCAGCAATTGTATGCAGCAGGATTTTTGCAGGCTGCCAAAAATCAGAACAAGCATCTTAATACGTAATAACATCATGCAAATAATTAATGTAATGAATATAACAGGATGTTGACTGCAATTAACTATCACAACAATGAGTTGTGGGATTTAGATGCTGCAGAAAAAGCACAGTTTTTCAGAGCTAATGTAAACGTCACTAGGCACTATCAGCCTACTATTGCTTTTATTTTCAATTTTAATACACAGAAAATTTGAAATAATTCAAAAGCATGGATGAAAGTACAAACATCTATAGATTCATAGAATGCTTTGGGTTGGAAGGAACCTTAAAGATCACCTAGTTCCAACATCCCCGCCATAGGCAAGGACAATAAATGAGAAAAGCCTAAAAATGCGGTTTGACCCTAATGCTAAAGCTAGCTTTTTTTGTTGGCACAGGTAGAGCTACCTGAATAAAGAGAAAAAAGGTGTACTGGGAAACTACAAGTGCAAGTTTCTGTGGCAAGTTTGACTGACTGTTTTCTTATATTTGTTTGAATTTTGATTCTGANGATCAGGGGTGAGCTTCCTTGAGGACGGATTTGCCCACCAAGGGGAGGAGTTCAGAGTTGCAAGGGGCTTCTTTACAGAAAGAGCAACTCCAACACTGAGTTAAATAAGCACAGCCAAATTGTCATCGATTCTGCCTCATGTCCAGAATAGCTAAAGACATTTGATTTCATATAAGATTTTTACTCCTCAGTATCAATATTTACTCAAATGCACAACTCAGTCTTTCCAGCACAAATGACGGCTTTGGAATTGAGCAATCTGCAGAATATTGTTCAAGGGAAATGACAAGATAGCACATCTTTTATGGTTTTACTTTGTACCTATTTATGTCAATGAAAGTATATTATAGAGGCAGTCCCAGAAAATGTATCCTGATCAAAGCATGTTACTTTGCAGATATTTTGAAAGCATTTACAGGGAAAAAACAAAACACAATAGTTATTTCTAACTCCAGTGAAGTTTAGTGTATCTTAGGAAGTGTGCCTCACTAGGTAAGAAGGATAAAATTCTAAAGTTGTCATCCTGAATGCCATTTAAAAAGTCTTTAAAACAGGGATTCCCTTCATCATTTTGTAACATATTTAGGTGTGAATAGTAGATCCAAGATATTTCTACTATGTGCATCTGTTCCATCAAACACTTTTTTCCTTAAAGACAGGAAATTGCACACTACAGTCTGAAATAGGAAATTGAAAGCTAAAGACCTTGAACAGGGCCCAAAAGGAAAGGAAAGAGCTGTTGGCAATTTTGTCCTACATAAACTCTTAGCCATCATCAAGAGGAAATATGTGCAAAACTTTGTTCACTAGCCAACTGGTGATGTCAAGCGCACAGCACAGTTTTTGTGATAACAAGTCACTTTATGTTTCCATGGTCAGCTAAAAAAGAGAAAAATGGCTGTTATGTGCAATTTTGATTTCTTTGAGTTAACACAAGATGTGATGTTCTTTATACAAGGAGTTACCTTCTTGTGCTTTAGCCCTTAGAAAAATCATGAAAAAGCCACAATAGCTGTGGTTACTGCTCTGAATATGACATATATATTTCTCTGTGTGATTCTGGCGTTACTAATTCTTTTCTCACTTGTCCGCTTCTGGTAATTCTAGTGCCAGGCTCAAAATACCTGTTTTCATAAAATTTTGTTACTTTATAAATAGCCTAGCCCACACATAAGAAGCAACCTTGTCATCTGGAGGACTAGAAACTCTCAAGTCCCACAGTTCCAAAGCAGAACTTTATAAAAATTTAGTCTCCTCTCCCTACTTTTGTATGAAAACTATATAGAGAAAATGTTCAATACCATATGAAATAAATATGCAGTTTTAAAAACAAATGGGATTTTATTTGCAATGTGTTTCCCAGTCAGCCTATATAGCATATATATCCTGAGATATTTAAAGGAAACAATGAAAATTGCTTTGAAAAAACACAGGGTGTCTTATTATAGAGTATTATATTTTAGTGGTAAAATCTGTGATAAGAACATACTCTTTAACCTGTGTGATCCATTTTTTTATGGTAATGCTTGTGGCAAAGAAAGAAAAGGAGGTGACAGATTCTTTGTTTGTTATCACTCCAACTAGTATCCAGCAACAAAGCAACACAGCATGATTATTCTCAAATTACATGAAGACAGACATCATTTCCCTACTTATTTTCTATTCAGAACCACACACAAATAAAGCCTTTTAGTGTAAAGCCTCATTAAAAAAACAAAAACAAAAACAAAAACAAAAACAAAAACAAAAACAAAAACAAAAACAAAAACAAAAACAAAAGAAAGAACTAGTTGCAATTGCTATCAAAAAATTCCAAGTTGTTATTTCAAGTAACAGCAACAAAGAGTACTTTCCAACCCTTAGGTACTACAGGGATTTTTCTCCCTATATTTCTATATTTCTATATATTTCTATAAAATGTTGAGTGCTTTTTAAAAATCTATTTATAGAATTCTACTGGGTCTTATAGAAAAGTAATACTTTTATTGTTATGCACTATAGAAATTATGTTTGCCCTTTTATTTTTTCCAAGTATATAACAAAGACTTTGAAATGTAAAAGGGGCATTCTACACTGAAGGATCAGCTTTGCAAAATTTGTATCAAATATATTGGCATCATATGCCAGAGAACATTGGTAGCATATCTTTTGCCAAAATAACATGACTGTACCAAACCACTTCCTAATGACTATTAATCCATTACAGAAGTTCTGATTCCTATTCCTTCTTATGTAAACAGTCATGCTTCTTAAATTACATGAGTGTGTCTTTCTGGAGAATGAATGCATAAATTAATATTTCATATTTATGCTTAGCTCCTGAAACTAAGATTTGTGAATGCCCACCCTACTGGAATTCTTGTGGTGTCAATTGTGATATTTTGGTTCTGTTCTTCTCTGTGTTAATGATGTAGCACTGTCTCATGTGGGAGAGAGCTGCCATGGTGTCAGTCATGATAAGTAAAGAGCACAGTCGGTTAGCCTCCCAATTCCTGGGTGTTGTATTGTCTTGGTTTAGGGCAAATTT
>VZTZ01019011.1:1105943-1152080 GCA_013400955.1 Drymodes brunneopygia | reverse complement strand
GGCGCGCTCGGGGCGCTGCGGAGGCGCCGCTTCTCAGCCGCCAGGCGGCGCCGCGCACCGCCGCCTCCCCACAGCCCACAGCCCCGCCGCCATCTTGGGCGGCTCGGGCGGCCGCGGGTCCCTGAGAGCTGTTTGGCCACGGCGGTGGGAGTTACACGAAAATAGGGGATAATGTGCGTCCCCAAATGTCCCCAAAATGTCCACAAAGCCCGGTGAGCCGTTCGTGACTGTGCGCACAAAGCTCCTTTGTCTGCCTCGTGTGCCCCCTCTCAAGAGTAATCAGAAACGAGCGTTTTGAAAGTATTATAATCAACCAAAAGGGACGGAGATGGCTGAGATCCTTACCGAGGGTTTCTGTTTGATATTCCAATAATAGTGGAGTTGTTATGGAATACTGCAGCCAGCTCTGGGGTCCTCTGCATTGGGAAGAAATGGATCTGTTGGAGCAGATCCAGGGGAGGGCCATGTAGATGATCCTCTGTAAAGAAAATCAGAATTGGGGTTGTTCGGCCTGGAGAAGGTTCCAGGGAGACCTTGCTGCAGTATTTTCGTATATAAAGGAGGATTGTGTGTAAGATAGAGATAAGACCAGGGCCTATAGTGACAGGACAAGGGCCAATGGTTTCAAACTGAAAAGAGGGTAGGTTTGGTAAAACCATGTTCAGAAAAACTGTGGATGTCCCATCCTGGAAGTGTTCCAGGCCAGGCTGGAGCAATCTGTTCTAGTGAAGGATGTCTGTACCCATAAGCAGGGGTTTGGAATAGATGATCTTTTTAAAGAGGTTTTCCAATCCAAAGTATTCTAAACTATGGCACAGCCCTCATCCTGAACCTCAGCCGTTCCTTGTCCTGCCTCAGGAGAGGTCTGTGGCCATGGAAGCCTGACTGTGGGGTCCTGAGCCAAAACAAGGCCAAAGGACTGTTTGTACTAAATCCCTCCTAGTCAGATGTCATCATACTTTGAGCTCTTAGAACAAATTCACCAGGAGCTTTCCTGTGGAGCTGCTGGCGGATGGGCCCCGGCTCTGCAGGTTGCCCTGCAGATCACCTATGAAAGCAACAAAACCAGGAAAATGTAGGAATTCAGCGGCAGCAGTGTCAGCACCTGTGCCTCAACCATCACCACCACAGGCTGCTGTGTGCGGTCAGTTTTTGCCCTGAGACCCTGACTTTGTCATCTGTGCTCTAATGGGGTAGCTACACAAGTCACTTTTAACATCACATTTTTAAATGGTTCACCATGAGATGTTTTATTTTGTCTGTGTTAATTTTTGCGATTTGTTTGCCTGTGGGTCCCGCTCTTGCTTACACAGATCCCACTCCAAATTGTACAGCCAAGGAGTTAAGTTTGGCTCTCATTTATGTGGGGCCACTTCGTGAGGCCCCAGCATTGTCTCTCTCCTTTACTTGGACTTTCCTTGGATGCTGCCTCACCCAGCCTGCTCTGGAGATGATACACTATCCTGCCCATTTTACTGCTGTCTTGGTTGATAAGCAGAATCTGGGGCATTCTGTTAAGTTTTTTAACTTGTGCAGTGTGTGTTTGCTTCCCTGCAAGTGTATGACAAGTAGCAGCACATGCTCTAGGGCTTTTTATCTTCTAATAAAATACTTTGTGAGAAAGTGACCAACTGTTCTGAACCCAAAATGCAGCAGCCTGGGGCTAAGCACTACAGATGATTTTTTCCCCCTCAAGTATCAGTTGATAAATTTGGCTGATTTTCCACAATTAACAGATTCATTTTTAACTACGTGAGAGATCTTGTGGGCTAAATCAAGTATTTTTACTGAAGTGCTGCTGTAGATGATACTTATTTTTTCACACACAAAACAAATATTCCAAGACAGCCTTTATTTGAGATTCAATAAAAAACTTTAGAAATCCAATCCATCAGTTATTTCCTGCAGGCATCATTCCTTTATCTGGAACAGGATTAATTTTCTAAAGTGTGTTTCTTGATAGTATTAATGTGATTGTCCCACTTTTCTATACAAGAACAGCAATTTGATTCAAAGCATATTTGTAAATAAAATACCGTGGCCTTTCACATTTAAAGGTGTTTTCTTTCCAGTGTTGCACATCTGGGTCATACACACCTTTTCTCTCAAGTAGGCTCAGGATGTTATCAAGCTTTGCTTCTCCTATCAGTATCTTTAGGAAGTGAAGAGGGATTAGAAAACTTTTGGAAGATTTAAACTTAGTGAGTTGTGTCTGTTCTCAGTTGTGTTCTGGAGAAGTGTCTGATGCCCTAAAGCGCCTCATCAAAGCCCAGCCTCGAGAATATCTATTTCAGCCAGTGCTGGGGTAAATATCTCACCTTGTTCCCAGAAACATCCCACCTTGTTTCCAGCTGGGCCTCTGGAAGGCAGGAGGTGGTGTCTGCAGCCCTGGGCCGTGGCGTCAGGTCACACGATTAGAAATATCAGGTCATCAGCAGAGCGGTGTAAACAGCCCTGTTCCACCCTGAGCAGTGTCTCTGTTCCAGCTGCTGAGCTGACTTTCCTGGGATCCTGCTGTGTCCTGTCTGTTGGGGTGAGGGTTCATGCTGGTTTGTGGGCACAGCCTTGAGCAGGAGGACGTGGGATGGATCAGTGATCCCCCTGCACAGAACAGAGCCATGCTCAGCAGGCCCTCAGAGCTCCTGTGGACAGCGTGTCTCTGTGGCAGGAGTGGGGTCAGGGACCCTCTGCAGTGACTTTGCCACAGGCACCCCCACTCTGCTCCGGGCACTGCTTTATTCCTGCTGTTCACCGTCTGCTTCCTGTGCCGAGCCCGTGTCCGAATACCCGGGGAATCACCCTGGGCACACCCTGGGGATCAGAGGCAAGCGGTGACAGAGCAGTGACACTGAGCTGGCAGGAACCACTGTAATTGTAACTTCCCCACAGGGAACAAGGAAAGCACGAAGTAACTCCAGCTGTTCCCTCCTCCTGGGGCTGTAACTGTGCTGGAGCAGTGACATGCCACCCCCGACCTGCAGGGATCTGATGCTTTTCAGACTCACGGAGCCGCTCTCCTGAGCAGAGCACAGTAAGGCAAAACCGCAGGACACCACCCAGCCTCGGCTCTGCAGTTGTATCTACAGCTTGTAAAATTTACCGACTGCTGATCTACAGCCAGGATTTATTGCCCCAGTGCTGGGGAGGAGATTCCTTCCCTTTCAGCACACCTACTCAGGCTGTGCCTCTGGGTAAAATTTGCCAGTGATGCTTCAGGATTTAGTGAAACACTTGAGCACACTCAGTTACCTTAAATTTAATCTGATGCGTACACATTCTGCTGGATCCAGACCTGATATCCTGCCTTGAAATTCCACAGCTCCCATAGATTTCAGTGAAAGATAAGGACATTGAACACCTCAGAAAACTCATCATACCTCAAAGACTTTGTCCCTGCATATGTAGTACTTGGGTTAGCTTCATCATTATCAGCTGTTTGACTCCAGAGATAGAGGGTAGTGCTTCCCAGTGATGAAAAACAACTTGAAGTGAGGCAGAAAAACCTGTGATAAATTAGTGTGGAGAGCGTTAATGGGGCCAAATGTCCTGAGTTTATTGAATTAGGGAAGTCAAACTAATTTTAAAATTAAGCCTAGAGAGTGGGAGACTAGATACCGTTGGCACAACAGAAAAGTCTTAATGGTTGTCGTCTCAGCACATTAGGAAAACACTGTCAAAGCTCTTGCTGACAAGATGCTTTCTCAGGGATTATTAATTATATTGCATTATTAGCCAGGCATGGTATGAGAACATATTTAGCACGTTAACTAAAATGCAACGACCGTTTAGCTAATAAGTTTGACTCGGTCTTTTAAATTTTCCTAATGATTAGCAGCTTAGTAAAACTGTAATGGTGAGAGATAAAAATAATGATTCAACAAGCTGTGTCTCAAGAACAAGTTTTAACTGGAACTTGCATGTAGCAAGGACAGATAAAGTGTACAGTCCTAATTATCAGCGTGATGGGATGAGACAAATGTAAACATATAGTCAGATTTAACTAACTCTAATGACCCCGTCCTGCGCTGGCATATGGTTAAAGTGCTTTTGTGGTAGTTCAGCCCAGCTTGATCCTTCACTGCAGCCATGGGGAGGACAAAGGGTCAGCAATGCCTAACTCTGCTCATCCTGTGTCAGGCTGGAAGAAGAAAACTCCCATACCTTGCACATGGCAGCTGCTGCAAGGAAACACAGCCTGACACTCCTTTTTCCTTAGATGCCTCTGAACCCCCAGGCAACTCTTCTGGGAAGTTCAGTGCTGTAGCTATGGGCAATGTTAATGCTGTGGGGTTTGTTAAACTGATTTATGTGCTGTACTACAGTAACTGGATCAGGCTTTCTATTGTCATTCACCAGTGACACAGGAAAACAAGGGTGCTCAGTGTTGATCAAAAAAGTCCCTCACTGCTGAGTCGCCGGTAGAGTCACTGATGCCTCCCAGACAGTTGGACAAAACTTAGCAGAAGTTTAGGAAATAGTTTTGTACCCCCTGTTTGATCACGGGGAACCCAGCCTGGCTGGGCCCTCAGAGCAGCAGCAAATCTGCTTTGAACCTCATCTCTCCCCAGATGCTCCCCCTGCTTCTCATGCCTAGAGATGGCCCCAGGATCAGGTTTTAGGCTCTCCAGCACCATGCAAGCAGAGGTGCTTCACAGTGGTGACAGCTGGGGCCAGACACTGGCACCCCTCCAGTCAGGATTCATCCAGCTGCCACTGGCTCCAGGGCTGCCTCCAACTTCATAGTGTCACCTCTGGACCGCCTCTTTCAAAGGGATTTAGTTGAGGGTTTGCACAGCTTTTACCACCTATGGAGCAAATGTGTCCTGCTAGGAAAATAGCTCCCATCTGGCACTGGATGTGTGTCTGAGATGGACAGAGGGGGAAAAAACAGCAACACAAGCCATCATATGCCATAGATGTTGTTCATCTTTTATCTAACAGACCTAGATAACAATGCTGATAGCTAGAATTCTCTTTTTTTCTCATTTTTGTACAGTCAGATAATCCATTATATTTAACTTACAGTAAACACTGTGGAGAGTTTCCGAGCCTGCCGTGGCCATTGGTCTCACCTGGGGGGAGCTGTGTGCAGCACGCAGATGGACAGCTGTGCCCCAGCTCTGCTGCTCTCTTCTCAGCCCCAGCCTGGTTCCAGCAGCCCTGCATGCCCTGTGTCAGACCTGGGTCACCCACCGCTACAGCACATGACAGCAGTGACCCAGTTCTCCTCTAGTTAAATCCCAGCAGTCGTTCCAGCAAAGCCTTTGGTGCAATCTTACTGCTTCAGTGCACACACCGGGGCCAGGCATTTCTGCCAGTGGACCTTGTGGCTGCACTTCCCATCACTTGGAAGTGACCAGAATTTGCTGTAGAGTCTTAATACCGAGAGAGTAAAGTCTACAAAGGAAAAGAAGTTCGGGCACATGGAAAGGAGCATGAACCTGCCCTAAAACCAAACCCATAGCAGCAGGATGATCCTTCTCAGCCCATCTATTCTGTGCTTTTCATTATGCTTGATTCTCCGTTACATTTTGGCCACTGCTTCACCAGCAGCTGTGGTGAGCAAACAGTGACCAAGCAATGCTGATGTTTCATCTCTAAATAAATAATGGGTTTCTACCCTGAGGAAGTTGCTAAAAAGTAACTTGGTATCACAGCAAGGAACATGCAAATCTTCAAAGTCAAGCAGAGAGCAGGCTTGTACAAGAGTTCCAACATATCCCCCCAAAAAAGGAAGAAAAATCCTTGGAGTTTGATTCTGCCACATAAAAGTGTCTCATAAAGAAGCAAAAGGAGCACAAACAAGGCTATGGAAACAGCATGACCTCCTGCTTGCACACTATCTTGGCTGAAGCACATCCAGCCAGCAGAATGCTAAGTGATGCAAAGTGGAAGTTGGGTAAGTGGCACCATCCAGTTAGCCTTCCAATACCCATTTATTCTCTGGGTCATCATTAACTGTTGCTCTAGGGGCAGCCTGAACCCTTGGCTGGACCTGGAGCCTGTGGCTCTTGAGCACTGTATGAATGGAAGGGAAGAAAGGTGCAGATGGGGAAGGAGGTGCTCTGGCAATTGTCACACCATGGAAGGGGTGGCAGCAGGGCTCGAGTCTCCTTACATGGAGACCAGGAGTGCCCAGGCCTTCTGTGTGGTCAGTGTTGTGTGGTGCCTTGTGCTGCAGCAGTGAGAAGGGAGAGAGGAGAGGCTTCCTGGGAGGAAAGAGAGAGCAAAATAGTCTGCCTGAAATGTAAGGAAAACGCCCATCAGCCCAGCCACAGTTTCTAAGATTCCCCAAAAAAATATTGTGACTGAGAAATCCTTATGAGATCAGACAGCATTTCCATAATGCACAGATAGCAAAGCCAGGGAGGTACATCCCAACCAGTTCAGTTGGGATCCACCATCTTTCTCTGCAGAAGAAGGAGTAAGGGGGAGTTTGCTCCACTTACTTTCCTTAGCACCTGGGGTGATCAGTGCTGTCTGCTGGTGGCACAACTGCATGAGCAGCTGGATTCTAAAGGCACCAGGTCACTCAGCAGAATGAAGCAGAGAGATGGGGATAAAAAGGTGAAAACCTGAGGCTGCACCAATAGCCAGCCCCTCTTTCCTTCATTTCAGCTAAGAGATGGCCGTGCTCAATGCTATTTGGTAAGATCACTGTCCCACTGGGCTCTTCCAGCAGGGCATTGAGACACATATGTAACATACCCCTCCTGTCCTTTTCGTGGCTCTTCCTACAGCCCAGTTGTCCCAAGTGTCTCAGAGAAAATGCCAGGGTAGCACCTGTGGCTGGGAGGTGTGAACCACAGCAGCCAGAAGGAATCCGATGGATGGGTCCTCCTGGTCTGCCAGCTGCAAGGTTTTTGTGAAATGAGACTTTTGCCCAACGTTCTTCACATGGTGCCTGAAGGATGTCCATGCCCAGTCCCTCCTTTCTGGGTGTGTGGGATGTCTATGCCTCCTCGCTGCGTCGCAGGTCTTGCAACTCAGTCATGGCTTTGGCCGAGAGCTTCTTGCGGCGGAACACGGCTGCAATCTCCTCAAAGGACTTTCCTTTCGTCTCAGGTACTTTGAAGTACGCAAACAGGAAGAAGATGAGGAGCAGACCCGCGAAGATTGCAAACACGTATGGTCCACACAGATCCTGCAGTGGGAAAGTGGGATCAGGGGAGATCACCGTCAGCACCACGGGGATGGCTTCCCCTTCCTACCCCGGTGAATGAGGTGCCCTGCCAGACTAGGGGATGGAAATGTGGGATGCACATTCCCATCATGCTGGGCTGCTTTGGGAGCCCAGCAGTGGGGTCGTGCCAGTCATTTGTTTGTACAGTTTAAGGGATTTCTTACCGCTATGTACTGGAAACACATTCCCACGATGAAGTTGCAGGCCCAGTTGCAGAAGCCGGCGACAGCGATGGCGGCGGGGCGCGGGCCCTGGCTGAACAGTTCAGCTACAATAAACCAGGGGATGGGCCCGGGCCCCACTTCGAAGAAGATGACGAAGAGGAAGATCGCGACCATGCTGACATAGCTCATCCAGGCAAACTGGCTCTGCAGGAGGTTGGTGTTATAGTTCCAAAGGAACTCTCATTAATTATCAGTAATTATTTCATTTAGGCTTCTTTTTCAGCAATTTCTTTCTATTCAGACAAAGGGGGATTGGACATGAGTAATTAAGGTTTTAAACTCTTGCACCAGGTGCTGGCTGGGAATGTGATGCCAGCATTGCTTCCTGGAGGAGTTCACAGCCATCAGCTCAGCTGTTACTGTGAGCCCTCTCCTTGCCTGCAGCTCAGCAAAATGAACAGAAACACTACCCTTTAATAACCAGGGTGTTCAGCAAAGGAGGCCACCCCTTATTTGCTTTTTTATCTTGGCAGGGGCTTGTACCAGAGTTTTGGACTGACTTTGATGGGATCTTCTCTTGTTTTCAAACTAGGGAGAAAAAATGGAGAGAAATCCTTACCAGGAGCACAAGCCCAACTGTCATGGCCACGGCGCTGACCAACATGCCCATCAAACCAGCCAGGAACAGGGACCGCCTGCCCGCCTTCTCCACCAGAAGGACCTGTAGAAACACATGCAGCAGCTCGGTGAACAGCACCACCACTCTCAGGATCAGGTCCTGAGACCTGATTAGCATTACCCAAACTGTTACCACTGCCACACTGCTCTTTTGCTCTTTTAACTCTTGTGGTAGAGATTTATGTGCTGGTTTCCAAGTGCTAGAAACTCTGCTGGCAGCTGCTGGGGAGGCAGACTGAGCAGTCACCCTGCCCAAGGGCAGGGCAAAGGCACACACACTCACAGCCCGTGCATTTCCAAGCTCTTGTGACTTCCCACTGCTCGTACACATGAATTGCTGACTGTGGACTTTCTCCCTCTCTCTCTTTTCTTTTTTTCTTCCAGGAGCTGAAAACTTACTAGGTCTGCATTAGTTTGAAATCAGCCTTCAAAATACAGCATGATTCAGGCCACATCACAGGCCATTGCACCTTGCCTGTCCTAGGGCAGGGATAGTTGTGTAGCAGCTGCAGTCAGGATTTTTTCTCTGATCACTCCCAGACTGCTTTTGCTTCCCTGGTAGTAGCAAGGCTTAGTTGCTCCTTTTCAACTCCCCTTGGTGGACTCCAGTCATCCCACCAAACTTTTGAGAGATACCTAAGTGTGTACCAGACACCTCACCCAGCGGGGAGCTGTAGGTCCCTCCAGAGGAAAGTGCAGCTGGCCTGGTCTGACTGCGCATCAGTCCTGAGGCTGCCTGCTCCTTTCCCTCTGCTTGAAAGGACACCTCTGGCCAGCAGCTCCACCTTTCCTGCCATTACAGCCATGATTTGCACTTCCCAGAGACTGTCTCTTTTGCTGGAGGCGGTTCATGTGCTGACATGTGAAGCTGCAGAGGATGAATCTCTGCTCCCTTCTCCCCTTGCCAAGGTCCAGCTGTCAGTGTTTCTGCCTTTTGATCAGGGTCTGTCATTTATTGACAAAGGCAGGTAATTTTTAAGTGCTCATGGACAAAAGAAGCAAAGAACAGATGCCCAAGGCTGCAAGTACTGCAGCCCTGGAGTGGGGATTGAACTGCAGGACACTCTCCATGCTGAAGAAAGGCTTCTTCCAGCTGCACACCTCTCTGTCGCATTTCACAATAAGCAGCACATTTTCCCCTCAATTATGGGGCCTATGATGGACTTTCTCTAAAGCAGGTTCACCCCAAGACCTGCTGTCTCACACATGCTGGAGTATGAATGGTTTGGGTTGGAAGGGACCTTAAAGATCATCCAATTTCAATCCCCTGTCATAGGCAGGCACACCTTCCACAAGACCAAGCCTGGCCTTGGACAGTTCAGGGATGAGGCATCCACAACCTCTCCAAGAAACGTGTGCCAGTGCCTCACCATCTTCAAAGACAAGAATTTATTTCTAACATCTAATCAAAACCTCCTCTCTGTCAGTTTAAAATGATTCCTCCTTATCCTAAATCTCTTGGAGCTGTGTATTTCTGCCTTGCAGCCGGTCCTGCATCATGTTGGTGAAAATCCTTTACTCCCTAAATCTCTTGAGAGATATGAGGGAAATAGGCTTGGCATTTCCTGAGCTTGTATTAATGGCCACATTATAAAAGTAATTGCCAGCTGATAGGAATTGTGTTAATCCTCTCAGGAGAGAGACAAACAAAGGGAAGGTCTGTGGAAACTGAACCATCCTTTTATTGCTGCAGAGCCCTTCCTAGATAGGATAAGGATAGGTGCTGGATTACTTTTATTATTGTGGAAGAGCCTGTGGATATCACTCGTGCAGGTGCTATGTACACACAGAAAACAGTTTGAAAGGTAGCAGGTAAGAGCAGACTGTGAGCTGGTGACTTCCCCTTTGCAGCCTTCATCCCCTGCCTGCTCCGTGGGGGAATAGGACCTGCAGAATTGCAGTCTCAAGGGAAACTTTTATTTTTGGGGGTGAAATGCAGAGTTTTCAGAGCTTCCCTGAACACAGTGGTGCAGTTTCCACTCACGAGGCATTTAGCAGTGCTGATCAACGTGCTCTATGTCAAGGCTTGAATTTTCAAATGAAACTTGCTCAGGGAATAATTTTTCCCTGTAAGGTGTTCAGGGTCAGTCCTGCAACACTGCAAATCCCAGCTCCGGGATAAAATCATGTTTCAAAACCACATTGTAGCTTACGTGTCTTTGTAGTCCAGGGGGCAGCAGTATTTACTTACAGAGATAACAGTGAAGACCGTGTTCACCACTCCAACACCGATGGTTGCATAAACTGGTTGGTCAACCCCAGCTCTCTCGAAAATGTTTGTGGAGTAGTAAAAGATCTATCAGAATACATCAGGATGAAGGATTAGGCAACAGGACTGGTGAAACTTTTTGTTCTCATGAGAGAAGAGTTGCGCTTGCTTGGCTGAGATGTGGCGTAATTTAATTATGATTAATTTTTCAACTTTTAATAGCCTGTTATAATAATTAAAGCTAGACATTTCATAGGAGCGTGAGGGAGTTAAAAATCCTATTGAAATTCCCCTCTTGAGCTACTGCATTTGTACATTAAATCCGTTTTCTTCTATGTAGTCTATGTTTAATCTTAAAATCCAGATCACCAGCACTGAGCACTCAAGACAAATATCTTAATATGACCGAGTTTTACATAAATTTTAAAATATTCTCATTGCAATGACTCCCATTTCATTCTTCTCTCCAAGTATGAGGTAATTCCTTTCTGGTGAAAGTTAAGGGCAGGAGATTAAGGGTGGCTGGTGGATGGGATGGGCGTGGCCTGGAGCCAGCTTGGCTGGGCATCCCTGTGTGTTGCTTAATGCTTCTGGGTGTCAAATGGTGATTACTGGTGTTCTAGGGGGTGATGCAAAAGTTGTTTAGCTGAAAATGGCTAGAAAATAGTGATTCTGGGGTGAGCATGATGTCATTAAAGAGAGCAAACTGCTGAGGTTTGGGTGGGTGCAGAGTCACAAGAGGGCTCAGCATGGGCTTGCTGTGCCAGCTGGTTTTGTGCTGGACTCACTCCCACCCTTCTCCCCTCCTGCCCTCCCACAGCCAGCTTGGCAGGGACCCAGCAGCCCACTGCAGCCATGGGAAAGCCTTCTTTCATCCCTTTTCATGCTCAGCATGGATTTCTTGAGAGACAGATTTTGGGGAGACTCACCGCGTTGATTCCTGAGAACTGCTGGGATATTTGCACCATCAGCGCCACGATGACAGCCTGCCTGTACTTGGAAGAGGTGAAAAGCTGTCTTATGGAGACCTTCTTTTCACTAGCAGCTTCCTGCTTTTCCTTTTCCATCTCTTCAATCTCTTTCATTGGATCACATTTTCCTCTAAGCCTTTTCAAATCTTAGGGGAAAAAAAGATTGACATTTTATTTTCAGTGATAGATAAGTTGTAAATGTAAGGACAAGAACCTCTTTAGCCAAAACTCAAGGAAAGCCAACCACATGGAAAGCTGTGTCCTCTTGCTCTTAGGGTTCCTGTGGCACAACCAAGCATCCAGGGTGCGTCTGCTTGGTCAGGGGCAGCAGCACATCAGCTCTGCAACAGCCCTGAGACATCACTCAAGCCTCATCCCTTAGCGGTGCTGCTTAGTCCCATGCAAACATCTCAATAGTTTTTGATCCAGAGCTAGTTTGTACCACAGCAGCTGAGAGCATGAGATGGAGCAACCACAGTCATGGGAGTCCTCAGCCAGGCTTTTCCTTCTGTGTTTAATATTATGTATAGTTTAAAAACAACTCTAGACAAGCCCAGAATGTCTTTCTTACTTTTTTTAGCTTCCTCCACCTTTCCCAGTTTGATGTAAAGGTATCGGGGGCTCTCAGGGCACAGTAAGAGCAGGAAGAACTGCAGCAGGGCAGCCACACCAGACAGACCAAGGAGCAGGGGCCACATCTCATCATTGCCCAGAAGAAAGTCCAGCCCAAGGACCTGGAATAATTGAGGCATATTTGAATGGATCATTTTGCACCCCAAGAAGAGAAAGCAATTGACTACTAGGGTGTTTTGAAGTGACAAGCTGGAGGAAAACTCGAAGCAAATACCAACTCTTTTTCTGGATGGGTTTGTTTTCTGTACATTTATGTGTCCACCTGTTGTGTAGCTGGGACTTGTGCCATGGTGGGCAATGCTGATGGGGACTTTGGACTCCCTGCTTCCCTTATGAAGCCAATTTGGAGAACCTGATTATCAAGGGTCTCGTGCTGAGGATCCAGTCTGATGCTAATGAGATGCTGAAAAAACTTCCTCAGGGAGAGGAGAATTTTTTGCAGAAGTATTATTTCATGAGAAGTTGTCTTTGCTAAGACACCTCTTACTCAAGGCAGGGGTTTAACCCCATTAGAGCGGATTGTTTTGCACACTCCTTCAGTTTCAGGGTGGAATGGTGAACAATACCCCAGTATACCACTGGGGTTTTCCTAATCTCTGAAACACCCTCTCTGGATGTGTGAATTTTCCCTCTTACCTGGCTGAAGAGGATGCCCGTGACGATTGCGAGCTGGTGCAGTGTCCCCAGCGCTCCTCGAAGGGCCGTGGGAGAGACCTCGCTGACGTACATGGGCACCAGTCCAGAGGAGAGCCCTGCACCGAGCACACACGGGTGTCACCTCTTCCAGATACAGCTCAGCAACCAGCAGAAGCCACTTCCCAAACGGGAGAGGAGGATGGAGCCTGTGTGCTGCACCCCACACCCCACCAAGCCCTGCCTGCCTGGCTGGGAACCACCTGCGCCTTAGAAAGGCACTGGGATGTCCCTGCATTCAGAGCCCCAAACTGGGAAGCTGTTTTACTTGAACACACTCATCAGAGCACAGAGCAGGGATTGCCAGCTGGGAGAAGTTATCACAGGGCAAAGAGCCTTCTTAAAACCTGCCTTGAAACCTTGGAGTGGAGTATTGTATTTGCATAGCAGTAACAGTCATAAAGAGCTGTTATTTCTAAATCTAATGTAATTCCCTATTATTTGCCAGCTATATCCTCTCTGTGCAGAGTATCCCTGTGCTCTCTGTCTAGGAAACCTGTTAACCAGTCTGGCTAGTGATGTGCTCTTTCAGCAGCCACTTACAAGACCCCTCCTTGAGATACAGAGGGACCTTTCTAGGATATGCAAAATGAACATAGAATAGAGCCAACCCAAATACTCCTGGGAAAGATCCTGGATCAAGAAGGGCAGACACAGGGAGAAGAGGGAAACCCCCACCTGTGAAACCCCTTCTGAACTAAAGAAAGGATTAAAAAATCCAGGAAACTCTGAACTGCAGCCCTGGATCATGCTGCCAAGGAGCTGCTCTCAGTGGCTGACCCAGCCTGGACTCACCACAGTACAGCCCCGTGACTGCTCTCCCAGAGATGATGAGGATGTGGGATGGCCCAAATTTCGCCAGCCCCATGAGGAGGTTCCCAGCGATGGAGAGGACGTTCACCACCAGCATGGCTTTCACCCTGCAAAGCAGCAGCAGCACAGCTCCTCTGGCACCTCGCTCAGCCAAAGCGGCCATTGCAACATGCCAAAGGAGCTATGAAGTGACTTAATCAGTACTACATGGGAAAAACAATGATTGTAGGCACTGCAAAATATGGGGCTGGGGTGCAATCAGGGTAGTTAAAATTATATTATAAATTACACTATACATCCTGGGCAAATACCTTCAGATGTCCTCCTCTTGCCATGGAAAGAAAAGGGAGAATTGAGAAGTTAATCAAGGCTGCTCATCAGCTGCTGTCTGAAATGCTCAAGTTGCAATAAAATGTCTGATTTGTAACTGGGGATTTTAATAAGCCCAACCTCTGTGATGGTTGAAACAGTACTTTGGAAGTTGAAGGGGTTTTTTTCTAAATTGCTGAAAATAACACAAATTGTATTTCTACAGGGAGGAAATGGCTCTATGGGAAAAATCAACCAGAAGGGTTTGGGCTGTGGCACGGAGTCACATGAGCCTCTCACCTCCCGAGCCGGTCGCCGATCCAGCCCACGGTGAAGGAGGAGACCATGCCACCGATGGCGAACACGGACACGGACAGGGACCAGTACATGGTGAGGATGTGTGGGGAGGTAGCGAGGTCCTCGCTGGTGTCAGTCAGGGGTGGGAGTGTGCCCTCTGTGCCATCCTCCCCGGAGGCATTGCTGGCATATCTGTCCGGGGGGACAATGCCCAGCACACGCCCATAGTGCGCTTCTATCACCTGTGACAGGCAAAGAAGAAAAACCCTGTCAGCTCAGATCTATAACCACCCCAGCCCCTGCTTTGGGTTTTTTTCTGCCTCAGGAAAAACATTTCAGTGCAGGCTCTGCAGGGGTGAAATCTTGGGGTCCCCTCAGCTCCACAACACCCAGACACCCAGTGGGGAGAGGCTGCAAGGGCAGGCACAGAGCATTCCCCCTCCCAGGGCTGGGCTGAGCGTGGTGTGCAGGTTTGGCTCTGGATTTGGTGGAGGGGTGCAGTCTCTTGGCTCAGGCACACGGACCATGTTGCAGTGGGGACAGCTCCATTACATGCAGAGCCCCACTCCTTTTCCTGGTAAGTGCCAGTGGAGAGTCCTGGCCCTGTTCTCACCCCACTGCCCCATTGGGGCTTTGTTCTGTGGGAGAAACTGCCTGGGAAGGGACAGAGCCCTCCTGAGGGCTTCTGCAGGGGACAAACTGGCCCTGGCTGCCCTAAAGCCATAGTTCCTTGGCCATGCACAGCTTGAGGGGCTCAACTTACCTTCTGGGGGGCGTTAATGACCCCCAGGCTGTAGCCATACTGGAAGAAGCCCAACACTGCAGTGAAGACAGAGAGGACCAACGTTCCCGTGAGGTGCTGGGGCAGGAAGCAAAGAACAACCTCATCATACGGTCCTAGCAATGCCCAAAACTGGGGGAGGGCTGCATCCCATCCCTATCCCAAGGGACCCTGCTGCCCAGGTGGCTGGGACAGTGGCATTCAGGGATGTTGCTGCAGCAGCACAGGTGGTTGGCTCACTCCAAAGGAGAAGAAAAGCCCCTGGGGCCAGGTAAGATCAGGCCCCCAGGGCAGAGTGGTGTTGCCCCACAATGATAGTCCAGCTCTCCCTGCTGCACTGCCTGTGCTGGCCCTGGAGCTCACAGGAGCCAGAGCCCTGCCTGGTACAGCAGTGCAAAAAGTAGCAGCAGTGTGTCATTCCCCATCCCCATCTCCACCCCTGGAGCAGAACAGCTGGGAGAAAAGCACCGAAAGGGGGTTTTTCAGCAGCGCTGTTTCAAGCTTTTTTTCCTTCCATCACAGTTAAAGTTATCCAATGAACCAACAGAGCTCTTAAAAATAAAAAATAACCCCTTGGCCCTTTTTCCCTTGCCCCTCTGCACAATTAATTAGCAGAGGGGATTTTCTTTGGTTTTGGCAAGGGATTTCTCAGTGCTGGGTTCCTGCAGAAATTCTAGTCATTTCACTAGAAAGTCTAGTGCATAAATACCGGCGAGCCATGATTACCTTCTCTGTCTGCATTTTCCTTTTCTCATCCACCCTGCAGCTCCTCCGCCCTCCTCCTGGGAACAGTCACTGTCCTGGGCTGCAGAGTGAGGTGAGGGCTTGGGCAGGGAAGGAAGGACAGCAGAGCTGGGATGGAGGCAGGAAAATGGGCTGATGCTTGGAGAGATGGGACTATATCAACTCTGGAGTTAATGAGAAACCCAAGTCTTCCACGCATTATTTGGCCACCGCTCGGCTCAAAGCAGCCACCACCAATCCCCGTGTTTGGGACACACATGAAACAATGGGAGACCTGCAAAGACATAGAGTGGATCTGGAAAATTCAAATGATCCAGCTGCCGGGCTGACTTGGGGCTGTCCCTCAGCTGAACACTTGGAAAGGTGACACACCAGGGGCTTGAGAACATGCTAGAGCCTCTTTCAAGATGCTCAACACCTCCTTCATCTTCTGTGCTGGCTGTACATGTCACATCACAATCCTCTTGCTGAATCAGGGAGAAGAAACCTCTCCAGCACATGTAGCAAAGCAGCTAGAAAATGACTAAGTGTTTTATTTAAATAACACTTAGCACCTGCTTTAAAAATATATTCATGTGTGTATATCACATACAGAGCCACATATAAACACAGATGTATACAGGTCTCTCTGTGTATCCATACACAGACACCTGCACACTCAGAGCCCCCTCAGCAGGCAGCTCTAATGCCAGCACACACCTATCAGAGGAGACAGCTGTGTGTGTATATGGACATAAAACACAGCAAAATTCCCCAGAATATTACAATAAAAGAGGCTTTCATTAAAAATCCCACAGTGGTGTGAACCCTTTCAGCACCACCAGCTGATGACTGTGCTGTCAAACATTGTGAATTCTGGGAAATACTGCCAATGCTGCCAAATACTACTGATGCTGCCAAATATTTTTGCCTTGGCTCATTCGGTTTTCATGAACTTTGCACATCTGCACAAGCTGGTCTGAGCTGGTCTCACTCTGGCTTGGGCTTTGCTGTCCTTGACATGCTCAGAGAGAGGAGCTGCAGGGCCGGGGGGACAGTGACATCCTTAGCGGTAGCAGACCGTGCCAAAGGCTGAGTCAGCCGGGAAGGTGATTAATGCTGATTAAAGTCATTATCTTCCAGATCAGCCCCTGATGGGTCCGGCAGCCAAGTTACAGAACTCATTGGATGATGCTCTCAGTCAGCCAGGCTTCACACGGGCACAAAATGTACTTTCTACAGAGGAAGAGCAAGAGAAAAAACAACAAAGATGAGTGTAAGACCACTAATCTTTGCACTGGTCTCCAGTAAAGTAAAATTTTAACTGGAGGAGGAAAGTTCATTGCATTAAGCAGGCTTTGATTCCAGCTACGGCACCTGCATTCCCCTCTTGGGCTGGTGTAGCTGTGACAGGAAGGGCCCCAAGGCTGAGCTTTTTAGTTTTCCCCAATATTTGTCCTTCCTGCTGAGATCTTTGCCAATGGTGTTTGTTTGCTCGCCGTGTGTGGATACCCAGGCATTTACAAGCAGTTTCTTTGCATTGCAGTTAAATACCTTCACAATGGGGCTGGCAGGATTTGACAATTACCAGGCTGCTAAGGCTTGAATGAGAAAACAAATGGGAGCTGTGACCCAAGACCCCAGACCAAAACCTTCAGGCACTGTGAAATCCTTGCTAGGACAGACGTTCCCCTCCAGGATTCCCGTGTACCCCTCTGGGATCCCCATCCTGTTGCAGGTGCCTGGCTAAAAGAGGATGATGCTCTCCCTCTGTACTCTTCCCAACCTACTGGAACTGGAGGGATCAAAGGCCACCAACACACCACGAGCAGGGTGGCCTTTCCACACCCTCCCTCCCCACTGCTGCTTAGAGCAGAACCTTCCCCTAACCCAGCTTCCTGGAGATGGGGTGTGGAGCAGCTGGAGCAGTGCTGGGGCATGGGTGAACATCACTCACCTCCCCAGGAGCAGCCCTTCGACTTCCATGGAAACTTTGGATGCCAAAGGCTGGAAGCCACACAGCCACACGTATCCCTCGGCCAGGGCTGCTAGCAAAAGGCATGGAGTTATCCTGGGGTTTTCCCATCCCTCCCTGGCCCCTCTTACCCTCCCTGCCAGGCAAGATGCTGCAACCCAGTGCCAGGGCTGCCTCACCTCTGCCTTTGAGCCCCTGGCGGTGCCAGCTGGGCTGTCACACACCCCTCCACAGCCTGGCCCCAGGCAATTTAAGCACAATTTGAACTCTCAGTGGCACTAACAGACTCCAGACCCTGTACTTCTCTGAACAGGGGGATGGATGTGCTGATTAGCAGAGGCCAGCTTGAGGCTGGTCCTGAGGCTCATGGATGGGAAAGGTTGGTGTGTAAATCTTCCTCTCACTACAATCACTTTCCAAAGGGGCTGATTGTTAGCTTGGTAAAGAAAAGCACGATGTTCCCACAGGATAGAGAACCAGGCCTGGCTCCACCAGAATGAATGACCAGCCCATCAAATCCCTTGCACGTCTGACAGCCAGTTGTGATCCCAGTTCAGACGGTGCCAAGAGTGGCACAGCCCAGCCCAAAGCAATACTGACCCATCCTATGGCTCGTGAGCCTGGCCAGGCAGTGGTTAGGTGATTGAAAAACAACAGGGCCTGCATTATTGCTAATGCTTTATTTAAATAATAAAGTGCAAGAACTGTGCATAATGTTAGGCAGAATTACCATGCTTATTGCCTACTCTGTGTTCTGTGTACTGTAATTGGTGTTGTTGATAATCTAACGCTGGGTGATAAAAGCAAAGGGCTAAAGTTTATGATGGGGCTCTGCTTTTGAACAGCTGAACAGGCTTGTCACCTCAGTGGAAGGAATGCAAAGATTCCAGAGGGGCTGTGAGGCTATTCCCAGGTGCTGGGATAATTTGCACATCCATTTTACTGCCTCTGGGTCATTCAGAGACAGCTTTGATGTTAAAAAAAAAGGAAAAGTATGCCATAAACCAAAACAAAACAAAGGAAAAAAGGTAGATCTGGTCTGCAAGACTCTGGCTCTCTAAGAGCAGGCTGATGTAGCACATCAGTGGCTGGCACGAAACCAAAATTGTTTTTTCATTTCTCCTCTCTAAGCTCATCAGCTGGAGCAGGCAGCAGTGCTGGGGCTACATGTGAGACAGCAGCTCAGGCTGGTAAAACACATTTAGGAGAGAGAATTTGGTGCATTTACAGCACTGCTGTAAAGATACTGGAGGTTAATGAGCCCCTTCCCACCCCCCAGCTCTGGGTGGTGCAGCATCTCCCAGAACAGAAAAAACTGGGAAGCAAACCCAGCAAACCTCTCCTGCTGCAGGTCCTGACTGCAGAGAGGGAAGTGACAGCACAGGGCAGGACGTGGATGCTGCAGGACAGCAGCGGCTGTGACAGGTTTCCTGTGCCAGGAACTGCATCCTTACTGCTGAGGGATCTCTGCTGGATGTCCTCAGAGCTGTGCCCAGGTGGGTGCCTTACCCCAGACACAGGCAGGGTATGACATGGAGCCCCACCCCACACCTTTGGGAACAGGCAGGTTCAGTCTCTGCTGGCCTACACGATGCTCACACTGGCCCCAATTACAGAGCATCAAATTTTGCACAAGCAGGAAAGGACCTTAAGTGGGCTCACACTGAGACAAGAAACTGCAGCACAACTTCAACCATTTCCAGCAACCAGTCCAGCTCTGGGGTTGGGGCCAGGGTCACTTTGAGCATCCCTGTTCTGTCCCAAAATTCGTAGTGTGAACCCCCAGACCATCTCACAACAACAAAAAAGGCTATTTGATAATAATTCTGAAACAGGTTTGAGAAGATTCAGTTCCCACAAGTAGCTGCTACAGCCTTACCTCTGAGCATCCTTCCCCTGGCAGTGGTACCCAGCATCTCCCCAGGGTGGTGGAGCTCATCACAGCCCTTGCATGGCCTCATGTCACTCTCAGGGCTTTTCTTCCATTTACCTTGACTCATCCCTGAAGTTATACAATATTTCATAGCAACTCTGTAAATAATTTAATTTGCAACAGGCTCAAGCGACCTCTGCACGCACTGCACAGCTGAACAAAAAAAATTTCCTCTCCTGGGCAAAAAAGTCCCAGAAACAGGGTTTTGAAATGAGCCCCAGGTTTTATTTCTTTAAACACTAATAATTAGTTTCTGAGAGCATTGATCAACCATAAGCACATTTTACTTACAGCAAAAGACAAGCAAATCAAAGCTAGTAGCATTTGAAGGCGAAATGTCTTTATAATAATCATGGACTGATTTTGTAGAAGAGGAATTTTCAGGTGGTGATGGTCCATCAAGACATCCCTTGGCCCCTGCTCACTGCTGGGCAGCATCACAAGGGACACATCCCACATCCCTGCCCTCATCCTGTTCCAAAACCACCTTCCCAAGAGTCTCCAGACAAAAGACCATCATGACTGGGAGCTCTGAAAATCCCCTTTACCTCCATGTCCTCCAACACCCCAGGTTTTATTTACCCAAAGATAAAAGGCATGGCTAAATGGTGAAGTTTTGTTTTTTATTGTGGTTGGCACCAGAAAAGCATTTGCTCTGTGTTATCTCCATACACACATGCCATAGACAAGACTGTGGTAATACTGTCTTCTTGTGATTTTTGTTTCAAATGATTCTGAGATTTAAAAAAATACATTCACAAACCACCTGAGTCGTTTCAACTCAACGACTTCCTTCTATTTCATCACTGCACCCAAAAACCCATAGTAACAAAAATCATCCGAAGCTGTGCATTTGTCACTTGAAGTAGAACAAAAAACACCCCAAAACAGTTATCAGTTTGCAACACAATAAAAGCTCTGGGCTTTATTTGATTTGTATTTTAACCACAATGAAAATACAAAGAGCTGGTGGCAATCAGTGTTTGTGATGAGATTTGAACACCAGTATTGTGGTCCCGTGGCCATCCCTACACTCTCCAGGCTGCACCAGCCCAGCAGGAGGGTGCCTGGTGCTAGAAGAAGGCACCCCAAAGCACATCCCACCTGTTTGTACCTGGACTCCACATCCTGGGGGTTGCACTGCTGGCAATCCCTGCGGGACCAAACCCTGACACCCTGCCCACAGAATGCTTCAGGTGAGGGTGGCCCATCCCATCCCATCCCCGCCACCCTGCAGCACCTCTTACCCTTGATAAAGATTCAAGTTTGACCAAGTCCTGTTGATTTAATCATTTTTTAATAAAGCCATCGTTACTGAGTACACCAAGATTGCCAGTTAAGCTCTCTATATGTCGCTGGAGGTAACAGCGCTGTGATCGACAGCGGAACGGAAAAAAAAACAAACCAAAATGAAACCAAACCAAAAAAAACAAACCCCAACCGAAACGAGGTAGGTTAAAACCAGCAACACGGACCTTGTTATGCGACACCCCAACACCACAGGCGGCCATGCTTGCAGCTACTGAGAAAGAAAACCCCAGATACGCACCGAAAATGGAAATCAACTGAGCAGAGTTTATAAGGACACGATTCAACCTGAACTAAACACACACACACGGTTCGGCACAGATGTTGTCTTTCACTGTATGTTGGGTAATTCCTAGGGAGTGGAGGGGGTGGAAAACGAGTAGATTCAGACCCTTGGCCGAAGAAACCACACATATATATATTTTTTTAAGCTCTTTACAAGCCCAATCCAGCAACGTGGGGGACAGGCAGCTTGTTCCGTGGTCCCCATCCCTGTGCCAGCTGCTCCCGCACGCCAGTGCCCAGCTCCGGACTTGGGGGAAACGAGTGCCCACAACCTTTGGCAGTGGGGTCCAGTGCCCACAGCATCCCGGGAGCCATCTGTGGCCACAAATCCCCCTCAGGGGCGAGCTCGAGGCTCCTCTGACCGTCCTCTCCTCCTCCAATCCCCTGCCTGGCACCCTTGGCCAAGCCCCGGGGCAGGCGGGCACCTCCGGAGCAACAAGAAATGGCACCTCTGTCCCTATCAAGACACACCATTATGTGAAGATCCATATAGAAATATGGATTGACAGACTTGACAAAAATGGTAGCTGATTTTTATTAGTCTAAGGCTAGTAGTTTAGCCATTTAAAATCCATTTCCCAAAAGAGGGGAAAAAAACCTATTATTTTTTCTCTTCTTTAAAAATCCGTTAAGCCGTTGCTGCCAAAAGCAACATGTAAATGTTGGTGAAGGCAAAAGATTTCTAAAATTACCCAGCTATATGGTTATGGCCTTCATCACAAAGATAAAAGGTACATTTATTGTGCTGTCTCTCACCAGATTTAATTGGTAACTTTACAACATACTATATATTTGATGCTAGCAGGCAGACAGAATTAAAAACAGACTTCTTGACACTGTTTCTTTCCCCGTTCTTACAAAGTAGGGGACAAAGAAAAAGTAGAACTAAAAAATAAAATAAAATAAAAGAAAGGAAAACTCATAACCCACTATAACACAGCGTAATCAGGAGACCTCGGGGGGTCCAAGCGTGAAAGTCCATCCCTGGCTGCAGTCCCTGCCCCGGGGCTGGTGGCGCCGGGGGAGCGTGGGGAGGGGGATCCTTGGCGCCCTCCGCACCTGCCTCTACAGTGTTAGTCCACGTGTTTAATGTCCTTTAAATTAGAAATAATGCCATGGCGGTGAGTGCCAAGTGCTCCTCTGTTACCAGTTCATCATGGAGTTTCTGTTGAGGGTCATGAAAAACACTTGGCTGCTTCCTCCCGATCTCACCGATGCAAAAAATACCTGTTTGGAAGGAAAAAACCCTTATTAATACTCAGGGAATGGAGGTAACCCATGCCAGACTGGGATTAAATTGAGCCACTAAATGCAGTAATTAAACCTCCTTCTCCCTCACTACCAAAAAGAGTTTGGAATGCCTTAAAAATACCAGGTTTATCACATTTTACTGCCACAGCATTGTTTATAATGAAGTACTAACAAAAAACTGCTGTCAGTGGTTTGGATCTTGCTAAACATTCACCATTTGGGTCGATATCTGCCTCAGTCTGAAATGGCTGTTTTTGGAAAAGGTAGCCCTGGTATTTCAGCTATTCCTGAAAGTAAAGCCCAGAAAAATGACTTCCCTTCAACATGCTCAAAGCACAGGAACCTATCAGGATTCTGTGTGAAGAACAGGGGTTTTGGTGGTTCCGGCAGGATCCACCAGCATTTGATCCCAAAGGAAGTCTTAAAAAATACGTAAGTTATTGAAGGGAACAATCTGAAGCCTCTGTCCTTATTAAAACCAAGAATTACTCAATCTTACCAGTTCAACCAGTTCTCCAAAAACATCTGAGTTTAGTATTTCAAACCCATCAGTGATCAGCTGGTTCCAGCATTTTAGGAAGATCAAGGTGGGTTTTTTTCCAGCTTTGTTAGAATTAGATTACACTTAAATTAAACTTAAATTCAGCTTCTTGGGCAGCTTCTCATGACGTACTCAACTGCAAAGTTAGGACACATTTATGGTCCATCAAGACGCCTACCTCCATGCCCCAGGTAGGGCAGTGCTCAGCTAATGAGCAGCTGTTCACTAAAGTGATCATGGCCTCAAAGCTCATTTACTGAACATTATTAAATCCTGTTCTAGGGATACAGCAACTGGTTTCTTCACTGGTTTTTGTGATCGTGTTCATTATGAAAGATCTCCCTGCTGCTCAGTCCTGACTTATCTTAGTGAAACCTTGTGAGAGGAGGAACATGACCAGCAGAAACAGACCCCAGCATTTAACAGTCTCTTCCATGCAAATGTGCCTTTTCCTCCAGCAGTTCCTCCTCATTCCCTGCCCCCCTTGCAACACCTGTGGCATGACAGCCATGAAGGTCTGGTGACCCTCCAGAGCAGAATTTATCACTTCTGTCTACAGAAACGGATGAGGCTGTATGACAAAGGAAATTTAAGATGCATCAAAATTCATCTAAAGATGCATCAAAATGTTTCTGCATCAGAGCTCAAGTCAGGGTCACTTACACACCCTTGCTTGCTACTCAACTTTTAGAGTTCACTTGGCAGCCTCAATTTAATGTTCAGATGAAAGAATTGGGAGAAAGTCAAGCCAAGTCGAGGCAGATCTCAGCCAGAGGTGGAAGAGATCTTGCAGGCTGAGGTCTCCATCCACTGGAGAAAATTAACTGGGAATAGGCTTATGGGCACTGCTTATTAAACAGGACCTTCAAGTTAATTATTAACTTCAGCACAAACCAGACATAAGGTCTAAAAGCACCTTGTGGCTGGCAGCATAGATACAAGCTTTGAAGTGGACTTACCTTATCATTTCTTTCACATAGAAACTTTAACCTTTGAGCTCGCTTGTGCATAAATACTCCATCCAAATGTCCTGTCTCCACTGACCGGATTTCAATAGCTTTCTCTCCCCAGCCCATTATTTGATTGGAATGAATGTAGGCTGTCAAAAGGAAGTGTTTGGTAGGTGTTACAACTTGTGCTAAATATTATGCAACGGGCAGAAAAGCTCTCATCAGCTGTTACTCAAAGCCTAAGCAGATCAATGGCAGAGCTCTGACAGCCAGGCATGTGCCTGCAGGGACAGCTGCCTTTTCAGAGCACTTTTCATCCAGAAATTGCTGAGAAATTTAATCAGAAGCAGCATCAGTTCTTCTGATTTCAGAAGGTGAGGAGCTGGACAGTGTTTTGGCTCCATGGGTTGTGGAGCTGAGCAACAGCAGAGCCAGAAGAGCAACCCAAGGACTCCCAGCTCCACACCCAGCCCCCCTCCACTCAACACAGGGTCCCACCAGTGCAACAGCTTGCATTATCTCACATTTATCTTAGACTTATCTCATACTCAAAAAGCTCAAATCTCCAAGAGATCACTTGCTTTTATCATGAAGGACCAAACTGTAGAAATTTAACAATTGCGTCTCAATGATGTCTGAGGGAAATCCCCTTTGATAAAAGCCCAAATGACTCCATCTCAGCATTCTCAACTCCTCATCTCACTTGTGGCTGGTATTTTATGCAGGGGAAGAGGAAGGGCTGACCTACCCACGGAAGTAGGCATTTCTCCCCACTGGAGCACCACGTCTTTAGTTATGCGTCCGTAGGTGTTCACGTAGACACCTTCATCCTCATAGCACACCAGCATCTCCATCCCGTCTGTCTTGGGCAGGATGACAATGGCGTGAGGAGTGATATTGCCCTGAATCTGCAGGTGAAACACACCCTGACAGTCAGAACTACACTGAATGGAGAAAGGGGAAGGGGGAAAAAAGCCCAAACCAACCAGAGAACAAAGCCCTCCCTGCATTCCCCACAGAGGCACTGGCTTTCAGAGATAAGCCTGAAGGGGAATAAACTGTCATGTTTGCCCTACCATCAAAGCTGTCTGACACAGCAAGGATAAACAGGTTCAGCAATTACTGACAGATCACAACATACACGCCCCCAAGACTGATGGCTGACACTTGGCTGGAACACAAGCAAGTGACTGAGCCAATGAATCCATCACCAGTTCAAATCAAGGTAAATAAATTCAGAGTTTTACAGGCAGCCCTAGGGAGGAAATATCCTATTTTTTAGCAATCATCCTCTAGCTCCAAGGGACTTTCCACCCATGTCTGCCCTTCCATAGCTAAGACAACATAAAATCATCCCAAACTGCCCCAATATTTCTCCCTCTGCTCTTGCCAGTTCTCACAAAGGAGACTGCTGCTTGGATCAGATTCAACAATTCCTGTATTTGTTTAATGACACAGTTTCTCTTAGACCAGTTCATTCTGGGTCAACAATATGGATGGAACTTAGATGACTGAACCAGAAAATACTACGGAGAGCTGCATTACTGCTCCATGCAGTGTACAGACAGATTCTCCTTTCTGTGGGACATGGCAGCCTTAAACCTTGCTGCTCATGGATGAGGACAGAAACAGCCTGTGAAAATGATGAACATCTCCGAGTCCTCTTTAGGAGAGCACAGCACTGGGGAATGTCACAGCTATCACTGGTCCCCACTTCTGAGCCCCCAGGAGCCTGTCCAAACCTCAATGGTGAGCCAGCAGCACTGCCCGTGTACTCACGTGAGATGGTATATAGATATCATAGGAGTTCCCAGAATCTACATCAATCACATGGAAACCAGTGTGGGATCCAAAGATAACCTTCAGCCTCTGACCCTCTTCTACAGTGAGATCCACGAGCAACGGCTTGTGCTGGAGATCTGCAAAAGACTTTTATAATCCCTTCCATGAGCATCACAGAAAACCAACAAATCCCTGTTGCAGCAGCCTGAAATCACATTTGTTTCACTGTGTTTCCTACTAAATATGTGGTTATTTATCCTCCTGCCTCTCTGTTCCCCTGTCAGATGCCTCAGAGGGTATTCAGCCATCCCAGCAGATAAGTGCCCACCCTTGCCAAGCCCAGCTCTCTCTCACAGGAGCCCGAGGCCAAAACAAGGATTTGGTCTGTAAAGGAAGGAGACAGCTCAGTTTTACATGACTGTGTGTGTTCAGCCTCTCTCAGCAGAGATCCATGACCACCCACCTCCTCTTCTGGCAGGGATCACTGCTCTGCTTTGGGCAGCAGAAATGAGTCAGGTTAGCAAACACCTACTTTTGCCTGCTCCATCTAACCTGCTGCATCAAGGCTGGGACCAGCCTCCAGCCATGGATCAATGTCCCCATGGCTCAGGTGCTCAGCAGGAGAGTGGAACACCTGTGGGGAGAGCAAAGGGCTCCTGGCACTCTGTGCAAGGACCACTCTGATTCCTCACAGGGAAAACCAGCAGGTGGCATTTCTCTCTCCCCCTACAGATCCCTGCCTACAAGGCAAGGCAAAGATGTTCATCCCCCCAGGCTGCAGCAGCAGCACCAGGAGCACCAACCAGCACCCTCAGAGCCCATGGAAGTTGCATCCCAGGCCATTTTGATGCTGCTGAGCCCTCCATGTCACTTTTGAGCCCATTTATTCTGGCTTTTGTTCAGAAAAAGCAAACGTGACCTAATACTGTGTAAGTCCATTTGAGTTGGAAAGATGTAAAATGAGATTACTCAGCATGAACATCTCCACAAGGCATTGCCCCTTGTGACTCTTCTCTGCTCAGAGCCTGGGATGAAAAATGCTCTGAAGGGATAAGTACAAAATACCCACTGGCAGGTTGGAGAAGAGGAAGGTCTCACTAAGGAAACTGAGGTAGGTGAAAAGGGAGGAAAAACAAGACAGAAAGAGTGGGTCACTCTCCCAAACCCTGTCTTGAAACAGAATCCATACTGCAGAAGGGGAGAGGACCTCGCAGAAAGAAAATAGAAAATGATGCCAGCCTATTTTTATGTATGCTAAAAATTAGTCAGAGGGGAAAAAAAAACCACCAAACACAAAAACCCCACAAAAAACGCACCAAAATCCCCAACTCAATTTTTCTCATATGCATTTGATCAGCTTTCTGCAAATTCCTCAAGGAAAGCCTGCTAGTATAAACCAATAATAACAACACTTCATTGTTGGCTGTAAGCAGAACGTATCCAATCTCTGCAGCCAGCAAGGATCCTGTCTCCCATGCCTGCCATCCTCAGGAACTCAGCTACATCAGCAAGATGCTTTTCTGCTCTGCAGAGTGCAGAAATCTCATGTATTTACAATTACAGAGTGTAAAAGGCAAACATACCTTGAATGCCATAAACTTGTGATATGGTTTAGGAGCCCAAGCGTAGATCTCGACAGCGTTCTTTAAGGCAATCACCAAGAACTTGATTCTTTCATATTTCACTGAAATAAAAACAAACCCAATTTTAAAAACATTCACTCTCTTTCCAACAAATCTCCAGGAACAGCTTCTCAGGCCATCCCTCTGTTGATTCTCACTACACAGAATCCACCTAATGCATAAAGATGAATTCCAAATTTACTTGTGGCTATGGTCTACACATACTCTTAATATCAAATTGTCAGGTCAGACCTAAGACTGGAGAACAAAACCACATCTCTTCAGGCATTTATTTCCACTCACCAACTTTGTAGTGGATGCATCCCTCCAGGTCCCCAACTGTGATCCAACCCTGCTTCTTCTCCACCTCAGGGTCATTGTGTAAAATCCTGTTTCTCAGCCAGGACAGGTAATACACACGCAGCTTGTTCTTCTTTCCTGTTGGCAAAGGAAATGTCCGTGTCAGAGCAGAGCACGTCTGCATGGGCCATCTTGGATCTTCAATCACAAGATGATAGAATTCAAGTCTATTTCATGATAAAAGTAATATAAATAGTATTTGAAAATAGTTATTTAGTTGTCGTGTTGGGTTTTTCCTTGGAAAGAAATATATGGAAAGCAAAGCCCAGAGCTCTGTCTCCCAGGCTGCAGGCAGACACTGGAAAAGCCAGGCTTTTGCTTCCCACAGGCTGGAAATATTCCTTTTCCTATAAATCAGTGTTCCCAGAGGGACACTGGGGTGCAGTGGGGCAGTGACCCCAGCCTCCTACAGCTCAAAGCTTACCCAACCACCCAACTACCTGGTTTATTTCCTTCCCTCTCCTTCATACAACATTAATTCCACCCTGGAGATGAGACAGGAGCTCCTTGGCCTGCAGCAGGCACTGCTGTTTGCCAGCAAGCCTGGTGCTGGGCTCTGCAATGCTGAGGGGCTGCCAAATTTCTGCACAGCTGCCTGCTCTTGGATGGCTGTGACACAGCTGCAAAACCCCTGTGGCTGCAGAGCCCCCACTGCAGGGACAGGACGCAGCTCACACTGAGCCTGGTGGGATGGGACCCATATGATACACCCTGTCTGCTCACAGGTTTCCTCAAGTCCCCACGACTCATTCTCAGCATCATCTTGGGGTTTAATGCTCCCTACATTCATTTTCCAGCTGTACTAAACCTCTTATCCCTGCAACTGTATCCCAAAACCACAGGGGAGCTGCAGACCAAGTAAATGATGGAGCAGTGAGTTTGGAGCTCTGTCTGCATGGACGGAACAGGAATCTGCAGGTGAATGCAGAGCAAGCCCAGGGGGTGTTACCAATGTGAAAGTAAACAGAAGGATGATATCAAATAATTTCCTAATGAGCACTTCTCTTGCTGCCCCCTGTGAGCTTTGTGGGACTGGTATCAGCAGGAGAAGGCTCTGCTCTGGCTCTGTCACCTATTGCAGCCTCAGGGCTGCTCTGCAGGAGGATGCTGGATGCTCTCCTGGGAGGCTGAATTTAGAGGTTTTGCTTTTTTTGTCAGAAATCACTTTCTGAGCCTGATATGAACACTCTGGAGCTCCCAGCTAAACATGGGGACAGTGCAAAGCCTGTGGCCCTCATGATGCTTGGGACAGCCCGAGCAGAGTCATGGTCTGAACTGGAAACCTGAAGCCATGAATCATGGCTCTCAGTCAGAGCCAAACAGACCCAAAAGCAGAGCTCTCTGCCCCTCAAGCTGTGACTATCTCCATCTGCCTGTATCCTGCACCTCCCCTTCCCTGCTAAAGGAGGCTGGAGGTGAAGTGCAGTCAGCAGGTGAAGGGAGCAAACTCTCCTGAAGGCAGATTTAACTAACTTCATTCTGGAATAAACCACATCCATCATCCCTTGGGAGCTTCCCTCTGACACCACTGAGCAGGTTTTGTCTGAGCTGGAACCACTCAGGGCTTGTGGCTGAGCAGATGACAAGGTGAAAGCACGAGAGGAGCACCTGATATTGTCACGAGGACGTTGAGGCCCTCCAGGACGTCCATCTGCTGGAATCGCCGCCTGTTGATGAGGTTGTAGACCTTGCCTTGCCCGCTTCGATCCAGCAGCATCAGGCCATTCTCTGTGCCCACCAGCAGGTTCACACCTGGAGGGGAGAGGAGAGGGCCATGGGCACCAGGCTGCTCCCAAGGACAACACCCTGAGCTCGTCTCTGCTGCCACCAGAAGTGTGACCAAGCCAGCTGAGGCTGGGACATTCCCATGGGCAGGAAGGGTCGCTCTACAGCGCGGGGGGACGTGAGCCCTGCGGGACGGAGAGGGGGCCCAGCAGAGGCAGGGGCTCAGTGCTGGGGTGACACAGTCCCATCCCAGCAGCCAGGAGCCACGTCAAGGGCAGGGTGTGTGGCTTACCCCAGAGAGCAGCACAGAGGATCTCGGAGTTGAAGCGCTTCTTGTACTTGCGGATCTCGGGGGTGTCGCTGTGCGGGCGGATGTTGGTGGGGTTCACGTTCACCACCGAGATCTTGCGCGCCTCGTTCAGCTTGGCCTGCTCCTGCCTCAGCAGCTCGCTGGTGAACAGGGCTGGCAAGGAGACAAGACGACACGGGGGGGTGATGGGTTAACTGTTGTGTCACCTCTTTTTCGGGACAGAATGGGGACAGTGAAAAGTTTGTGGCCCTCGTCGTGATTGGGACTCGCCAAGCACAGCCGTGGTCTGAACTGGAAACCTGAAGCTGTGGATCATGGCTCCCTCAGCCAGAGCCAAAGAGACCCAAAAGCAGAGCTCTCTGCCCCCTTGGTTTATTGCTCAGTGAGGGAGTCATCACTGTGTTACAAGGCATTAGTTTGCTCAAGCACACAGGAGGGTGGATTTCTGCTCCTCCCTGTTTCCTCCCAGACCTTTCTGGTGGCATTCTGCTGGTGTGGGAGAAGAAGCTGGATGGCAGCTGGAGAGGGCAAGGATACAGACACAAGCTATGTCTGGACAACAGTGAGAGAAATATGAGAGAGGTTCACTGGGGTTATTCAGACTCCCTGACCTGCTTCCCACAAGGCTCTCCCATCTCAAACTGGCCACGTTGCCTCCTTACCAGTAGCAGATGACTCTTCATCCTCATCTTCATCTTCATCAGTAGGTGAGGTCTGATACACTCTGGTGTCCACAAAGGGGGTGAAAGAGGCTTTGGTGCTACTTCCCATACCATACTGGAAAATAAAGAGCAAAGAGAGAGCTCAGAGCACAGAAATAACAGCAATTTTGTGCATCTGTGTACTTCTAGGACTTTCTAATTAGCAAACAGTGCTTGCCTCTGCGGTGCCCTTTTTGAGCCCTCTATGAACATCTGCTCCTCCTCTCCATAACTAATCAGAAACAAACATTAAAATGGATTTCTGAGTGTCTGTGAGCAACAGAAAATGGGAGGAGCAGGGCCTGGCTCTGCTCTCCTGGCAGGCAGAAGCACAGCCATGAGGACAGTCAGCAGAGAAGCCACAGGGCCAGAGGCAAAAGCCAAAGCAGGTAAAAACCAATCAAGAATCACAGAATCGTTTAGACTGGAGCAAATCTTTAGGATCATCAATCCACCTGTTCACTTGTCTGCATGTCACACACATGCCTTAAACCCTCTCTGGGACAGGCAGGCCAGGGTTTGCTTTTCCCACTTTCCCATTGCAGCTGAGGCTGGCAGGATAGTGCTGGGAGTCCTTGTGAAGCCCTGGCCCGGGGCAGCTGGCAGAGTTTTAAATTGTCCCCAGCATTTCAAGTGGGACTGCAGGAAGGGGCATTTCTGAGTTAACAAAACTTAACCTGAGGGTATTGCAGGGAATGTCAAAGCCAATACTTTGCTGAGGGAATCTGGGGATGAACAAACTGCAGTGTCATACTGCTTTCTTTTTAAAACCATTGCTTTAAGGCAGAAAATGAGGCTAAGGCCTCCTTCCAAGCAAAAGGAAATCCTTGCCTTTGGAGTCAAAGTGAGGTGAATTCCCCCCTTCTTTGAGCAGCTTATCCTTCCTACTCCAGCATTTACCCAGGACACGCTTGATGGATGAGCTCAGTTTAGAGGTGCAACAGCAGCAAAACTCAGCTCACTCTGCAGCACCACTACAGCTCACGTTTTTCTTCTCTGGGACATTGTCCTTTTTCTGAGAAAAATCTTCCTCAGCTTTCACCCAGTCCAGGCTGCTCCCCATGCCACTGCCACAGTCCCCGTGTGACAGCTGCCATGGGGACAAGTCCCCCATTCCTGGACAGATGTGGCACACCACCACTCTGGCACATCCCCACTGAAACCAGGCTGAGCCTGTACCTGTCCCCCAGTGGGCCACAGAAAGATTCAGGGGCACAAAAACCAGGTGTAGGAGCAGCTCCGTGGCTCGTGACTTTTCCAAGCATTTTGGGGCTGGCATCAATGGGTGAGCCAGCATCCATGCCAAAATCAGGCTGCACATCCTGCTTCCCTGCCAACCCTATTCCCTGACAGCCAGGCTGTTTCCATAGGAACAGGATGGATTTCCAAACAGAACATGGTAACTGAGGCCCAGGGAAGGAGTTAACAGCCTGTGGCAGGCAAGGCTGCGGGCATAGATACCTCTACTTTGTGTTTCTCTCTTATCCAAGAAATAACAGCTTTTCTCCCTTTGCTGGATGTCTCTTCCATAAAACAGCAGCAATTTAAGGAAGAGAAGATTTCAGTATTTGCAGGGATTTCCAGCTGAGAGCCAGGTGCTTTCCAGCAAATGAATTATGAAGAAACCCCTCATTCCAATGCACCGAGCATGTTTCCTTGCTCACATTCAGTAATTCTCCTCAGAACCTGACATTTTAATAGCTTCCAAGTCTGATATTTAAATATTAAGACTTCATTTTCCTCCTGGAAAAAACAGGTCCTGTTCAACAGCCTATAAACCTGTGTGGTGGCTTACAAAGAGCATCAAGCTGCAGGCTGAGGTCGTGCTTGCATGAGTCACCTGGAAGCCCGCGAACAAAATCCCCAAGTTTCCACTCACACCCACTCCCTGCTCAGTCAACGCTAAAAATGCAATTTTAGAAATGGAGGAGATCTTTTTGGTTGATATTCTATAAATGAATATATTTAAACTCAATCCCAGGCTGCATTTCAGCAGCCCCAGGATGACCGTGGAAGGTGTTACTTTCAGGATCCACTCTTTCCTTGCTGCTTTTAATGCCAATGAGGAAACAGATAAAAACTTGAGGTCAAGTCAGGCACCATCTGTTCTTACGTTTTATCGATGCCCAATTCCAAGAAATTTTTATTTTTATACTGCTAGTAAAAGTACACCATAAAGTGAGAACATAATTTCTATGAAAGAACATAGGATGGCGGAACTTTTGGTGTACAACCCACAAAATGAAACAAAAACATTAAATACAATAGCTTAATTAGCACCAAATGGCTTGATTTCTCATGAGAAAAGAGAACTGTGTCTGGTTCCCACAGCTAGGGATGGTAAGCAGGACACATCAGTCCACTTGGTTTATTTGTCACATCTTGTACTTTTTAAGACTTTTTACACTTTATACAATTTCAATGTTCAATCGTGTCCCTGTAAAACACCTACCAGAGAGAAACATCTTGCCATGACAGGAAACACACGATTTTAAAAGTGTGCAGGTTTCTTCTGCTCTGAAGAACTATCTGGAATTTTGTTGGCTTCGGTTTTTGGTAACCTTTTCAGTCATGATAATTATCAGAGGTTGCACAGATGGAAGCTGGGCCCAGTTGAAGGTAACAGCATCACTGGCTCTCATCCCTTCCTTTTATATCCAAGTGTCAAAAAAAAATAGGGCTTTCTCATCAGTTGGCAGCACTCATGTCACACCACCAGAACGCCAGCTGGTGGGCTTGAGAGACCTAATAAACCTTTCTCCCATCAGCCACAAACCCCTACAGCAGTAACCCATCCGATTCCCTTGTGTTTCCACTACACTCACCCATGAAGACCAGAAACGGAGAGAGGGAAGAGCCAAGAAAGCCAGGGAGGAAAGCAGGAGAGCCCCACCACGGGGCAGAGATGTTAATAATTGATTTAAAAGCAATGCAAAGGAGAAAGAGGAGCCCCCCACCACCTACTTCAGGCACCGAGTCCATGTCCTGCGCATGCGTGGAGACTCGCCCCAGGGCCTCGGTCGGCGTGCCTGCCGGCGAGTGGCTTTGCTGCACCAGGTCAGGCAGATTGATGTGACCTGCAAAGCCATTGCTGGCTGCGTGGCCAGAACGCTTTTTTTCACCAGAGGTCTGCAGAGACACAAGGCATGAGGAAGAAAGAGAAGGGAGGGGGGGGAGGGAAGAGAAAAAGAGGAGAAAAAAAAACCAAACAAAACTAAGTTGTCGGCAGTGCCCCGGTTCCCAGAGCAAGCGCAGGAGAAGGACCCTCTCTGTTTCATCCCCATGCAAGCTGGCAAGCAGCAAACCAACCCCCCGCTCCAGGAGAATTAAAGACAGGATTAATGACAAAGTCAATACAGAGTAATCAGCCACGAAACAGCGAGAGAAGCCTGACCACTGTTGTTTGGAGACAAGGAGTGTAGGGCAGATTCTGTGCTTGCCCCCATGGTGCAAACCCCATGGCCAGCTCTCCTCCCACATGGCCACCAGCCACTGGTGACAGCAGAATCTGAGCCCTCCATCAGCGTTAGCCTGGACAGCTTTGCACAGCTATGACTGCAAGTGCCAGCACAGCCCTGTCCCATGTTTCTGTGACCCAAACCAGCAGTGAACAGCGGCAGCAGCGGCAGAGCAGCTCGCCCTGCACATGAGGTTCCTTGGGTTTCCCCAGGGTTCCCCTTCCTGTCCATCCCTTCCCTGTGCAAGGCAGCCACTGGGAATTTTCTCCCTTCCTCATTTATTTTGCCATTTTGATGAATCTCACCTACCTGGAGCACATCAATGGGATTGTTACAGAGATTTACCCATTTACTGGGATTACTGGAAACATTAACTGGGCTCAGCAAGCCCCTGAGTAGTCCTGATGACATTTATCTTTTGATTGCTTATTACCACCACCTTCAACCACACCTTGCCATCCCACCCAAGCGTGAAAAGCCCTTTGCCCAAAGCCCACTGACCTCAGTGAGACCATTCTCTGATGGCTGTGGTGGTGAGGGGGAGGAAAAACAGTAAACACCCAGCACAAGGCTACAGTTTGCATTTCTTATCATGCTTTCTCCTCCCAGTGGGGTTTTCCATGGCTTTTAAACCCTCCTGCATCCCAATTCTCAGAGCCCTGCTGGCACAGCACAGGCTGTGTTGTTGTGATGCTGAACACAAGCTCATTTCAGGAACAGCTGCCTGTTACACAGGCACTGTGTAACACTCACCCTGTTCTCCCACTCACCCACATTACCCTCCCTGATTCAGAGATGTGCAGAGCTGTGGAGATCCCTGCTCTGAACAGCTCCACCTCAGTGAGGATGAGGTGAACTGTATTACTACCCCCTCCAAAACTGATGGAGAAAAGCAGCAAACATGCTGTGACTTCTTTTGCTAACTCCTTCCTCTCTTTTTTCTGAAAGTTGCATTCATCTTTTTCCTTCATATGTGAATATTTTATATAAATGGATTGAGAACTAAAATGCTGCTCAAGTCTCGTTTGCATGTGATCTAAACATCCCTCCTTTACCACTGTAGACTCCCCAAGCTCTCCTCCCTCCTTCTCCTCACCCATCCACCTCCCTGCTGTGCTGGTGGGAGAGTGACTCCTCTGTTCCCTCATCACCAGGGCCTTCTGCCCTCTCACCAGGAGTCCACACATCCATCTGCACATCCAGCATCATCACCAGAACATTCCAGCGACTGGGAAACTGAGAAACACTGAGGGAGATCTTCCACAGCCACTGAAGGTGCCTCCTCTGCCTCACTCCTGCAGAACCATCCATCAGCATTGCTCCCACCACAGCCTCACCCCTAAAGCACTGGAGCTGGGGACGAGGGCTCACATCCATCTGGGATGCCCAGTGCCTCCCACAGCAGACTCTGAGCAGGACCAGCCTCTGCTAAAAACCCCCAAATGCTCTACAAACACTGCAGGGCTCTAAGAGTCACACGGTGGCAAAGGCTGGGAAGAAGAGGGGAAGCTTTGGGCCAGTTCCAAGTGAATTAACTAAATGCTGTGAATTGAAGGCAACTCCTGCTGCCTGGAGCAATGGTGGGGTCACAGCAGAGCCATTCGCAGGAGCCTCCTCCCCTCCGTGCCCTGGCACTGCCATTCACTGCTGTTTGAAGTTCTGAGAAACATTTGCACTTGTCACATTTGCTCCGAAGTGTAAATTGCATTAACGAGAGCGCTAACGAGCACAATTTACTCGGTCATTTTGTGTTCCGGACACGCAGCACTGTTAGTTCTTGTGCTTACATGGGCAAAACCTCCTGAAGATGCTCCATGGAAGTGTTTGTTTTACAACTTACCTCCCTCACCATTAAAGTCCCTTCCCTTGAAATATTGCTAAACGTATCTGCGTGGGAAGTCTCTAGCCCGTGGGTTGTCACCATTCCCAGGTTGTACGGCTCGTTGCTTCCAGGGATTCCTGTTGGTCTGGGGACACAATGGAAAGGCATTAATGATGAATATTCCCTTTGTTAAACTAGATGAAAAACCCTCTAGTACAGTCTTATTTCAATAAGGGTAAGGCTCTGTATCTCATAGGAACAAGAGTTAGAAAGATATATCCACTTAGATGTGTGGGGAAATGATTGATGCTGACAGAAATACAGGGCCAGGGTCAGGCTGATAAATTACAGATACCAAAGAGAGGGAGTATTCTCTTTCTTATCCCAAGGTGTCCTGAGAGGAGCACTGATGAACAGGTAAAAAGGAGTGGCACTCCTGATCTACTTTATATAATTATTTTTCTATCTCAAAAAGCAGCCGAAAACCAAAAATTTACTCCCTTTATTCCTCATCTCAACCCCTGAAAAGGGAACATCAGAGCATCTGATGGCAAATAACAAGGGAGGGGATGGGGTTTGGACAAGGTGTGGGCAGGAGGACAAGTTGTGTCCTGCAGCTTTCTGCTGTTTTCCAGGTGAAAATGTAGCCCTAGCCTGTGGTTTCACATTGAAATTTCCATGCTGCTATCTCAAGGAGGCTGGAATTTATTACTTTTTAGGACTGCCTGAGATTGGATGTCACAGGTGCTGAGCAGCCCTCCTTACTACACTATTACATTCTTGGCAGCCTGGCTGCTTAAATGTAACTTGAACAAATCCACAAGCAAATGACAAGCACCCCTGATGATCAGACCTGTTACTTTGCATTTAAAAGTCACACAGACCAATTGCTTCCATCAGTGGGAGGCAACACAATCTTTCACTCCTGTGCACAACAACAAGCCCAGAGGCTTGTGAGGGAGCCTGGTCAGTGAAAAGCCAAAACACTGGATTAATCATGGCGTTACTGGTCCCAGGTGAGATCTGAGCCCTGTGGAGCCTGAGGTGGGACTGGCTCCTTGCTTACTTGTATCAAACCCTTAGCTGGACAGGCAGCACAAAGGCACTCCAAACAACAGCACCTTTCATGTGAGAAGCTCACACCTCCCTACCATTAGCTTTTCACCAAGGATGAGAAAATAGCAGTTATTCTAGTTTTAAAATGAGAAAGCAGGGCCAGAGAAGGTTATGTTAATTTTGAGACTGTACAGCCAATGAATGAATGGCTGTGGTAGCCCTGAGACCCCAAATTTCATCAGGGCACTGTTTCCACATCATCCTCCAAGAATTCCCAGGCCATGGGCAAGAGCTGGCTTGCACAGCTCAAGGAGAGGGAGCTGAAGGGAGTCATCAGAGCCTTCAGATGGAGAAATGATATCTCCAGAGGTGGATGGAATAAACAATCCCTCCTATCCACTGGGACATAAAGCAATGGATAGGTTTGTCCTGCAGCAGGAGAGACCTGGATAGAGCTGGAATGAAGAGCAGCCAAGTGTCCAGGGAGAACACGCAGGGAACTTTAAACATGGGTTACACAAAGGTCACTCAGAAGGTGCAGCAGCAGATGAGATGATCTCTCCTGGCCCCACTTTCCAATGACAAACACTGAACATGGGAAAAAAAAAAAAAGTACATCGAGGCTGAACTCTAGTTAAAGTCCCTTTTGGAAAATAAGGGTGTAACTCAGAGCCTTTGCTTTCTTTTTCCCCAGACATGGGCCACTGCAGCTCTGCCTGCAGACACCCCTGCATCTCCACCCTCAGTCTCTGGGACATGACAGGGACAGGACATTATGGGACATGTGGCATTGGGCTGGCAGGGGCTGGGGGCATCCAGCTCACTGCTGTGCCTGTCGTCCCACACATGTGGCTGCAAGGCATCCAGTGAGACATTCATCCACTGGGAAGTGCTGTGTCAAACCCAAGGTGTCTGAAGAAGGATGTCAGCACAGATTAACCACTCCTGATTAAACTCCTCTTCCATGAGCAGCTTGAGGCCTCTTCTGGCACGCCTGACTGCCCATCCAGAGCCATCCCTCTGCCTCCTGACTTGCTCCAAACAATTCCAACAGCTCTGATTTTAATTCTTCTGCTGGAAGGAAGCTCCAGCCCAGGAGCTTGGCACTCTGAATAACATGGACCCAAGGAGACATGGTCTCCCTGCCACATGCTGCTCCATGCCCCACCACCATGAATCAGAGAATCAAAGAATTGTTTAGGTTGGAAAAGACCTCTAAACTCCTTGGGTCCAACCATTCACCCAGCACCATGATATTCACTGCTAAACCATGTTCCTGAAGCCACGTATGCCTATATTGACTATAACTCATTTAGCAGGAAAAACGGAAATGAACTGATTAAAATGCAAATAATGCCCTGAAACCTTCCCACAGCACCTCTGCGAATTCAAAGGGGCAGGATTCAGATCCTGCTGCCAGGCAGAGACCTCCAGAAATGCCCCTGCAAAGCACTGGGTGGGAAGCCTGAGCAGGGGTGCTCCAGGAACTCTGCATGGCAACAGCTCCCTGTGAGAGTTGAAGCTGGGCTGCCCTGATCTGGAGAGACTCAAAAGCACAAGTGTCCCATGGGAGACAACAGTCTGCTGACCTCTTCATTTCACCATTTCAACCCATCAACACTGACTGAGCCAAGGGCAGAAATCCAAGACAAAGATTCAGGATTATTATAATCCTGGCTCTACCAGTCAGCACTGGGCAGACCACCAAGTACTGACACTTTAGCATGGCTAAATTTGGGGCAAGATCAGGCTCAAGAGTAGGCAGAGCTTTAACACATCCATCCCATGGGCAGGACCCAGGGTGAGGATGAGGTCAACTGTGCCCACTCTGGCCAAAATCCTGCCTGGCTCATCAGCAGGAACAGCTCCATCAGCTTTGAGCCAACATTCACTGAATTTGCAGAGGAAATAGCTCAGTTTTTCCCATTAATTATCTCTAGTTTGGAACAGGAAAAACACTGGTGAGCACATCCTCCCTTTCAACCATGACACTGCTCCCAGTGCCAGCCACCAAACATGGGCACACTTTGGACATGTCCTTTATCACAGCCACTGCTCCTCCAGGCCAGAACATGCCAGGCTTTCTCCTCCAGGCCAAGACATGTTAGGGTTTTACCTCCAGGAAAACACACACTGGGGTTTGATGGTTTGCCCCCCCAAAAAGAAAGCATTCCTCACATGAGCCGTGGGATGTCACTGACAGGCACGGTCCCATCGTGGGTCTCATTCTCCCCATCCTCCTCCTCCTCCTCACTGCTCTCTGACTCCTCGCTGGAGGAGGAATAGTCTGTCACCTTCTTCAGCGGCCGATTGGTTTCTTCGATGCGCAGCTCCCTCAGCTCTTTGGCTAAAGCCGTCAGGTCCTAAAGGGGATGGGGGCAAGGAGACAAGGAAGCGATGGCTGTTACACTCAGAGCAAGGAGAATGTCACACACATCTCTCCAAAAGCCAATGCTAACAGCACGAGCAACAAGAAATAGCTTTACAGAGTCGTTACAAACATGAGACAAACGTAAGACAATGTTTGTAGCATGTAGCATTTATTAAACAAAACAAAACTGATTTACGCTCACTGAAAAGTCAATAGCCAACCTCCTCTTTTTCTCTTTGGAACGTGTATGTGCATATATATACACACACTTATATGTATATACACGACAAAATTATATTTGTTGGAAAAGGTGAAGTTCAGTCACCATCATAGTAAACTGGAAAACAACATCAACTTCAAAGATTGGCTCGGAGAATTTCTCCTGCAGGGTTTTCTCTTCTTTCAAACTTCTCAAAGAGACCCCGTAATGGTATTTATTCTGTAATAAATGCATTTGGGAAGGAAGCAATGACAGCATCTCCCATGGAGTGGTGCAATCCCCACGTCAAGAGCTGCTTCCATGGTGAGTCTCCGCTGTCGGGCGGCTGCCGAGAGGCGGTGAGGAGCACGAGGAGAAGCGCCCAGCTCAGCCAGACTTTGGAGTCACAGCTCTGAGTCAGCCACACGATCAAAAAATAATAATAATAATAATAAAAAACAAAAATCCCTCAGCGGGACCCATTAAGCACTTTATGTGAAATGTGGCAGCCTACAAGCTAAGGGAAAAAGAAAATCAAAATAAAAAAAAAAAAGCCTCGAAACAAGAAAAAAGATAGGAGCAGTCCCAAAGCCTAGTCATAATTTTTCAGTTTACCATGACTTTGATGAGGTCTCAGACCCGACAGTCATATAAAATAGACACTGCTATTTCAAAACAAGGAACATGGCAGGCACCGTGTAGAAAAGAGACTTTTTGTTATCTTACATGCTTTTATAGCAATGCAGGGGGAAGCAGTAGGGCAGAAAAGCATGAGAGCTCGAATTAGAATGGGTTAGAGAACTCTGTTGCACAAGACATGCACATGACGAACAAAGCATCGCAATTGTCAGTCTTACCATTTCTCCCTATATTAGTGACCGAGGTAGGCATCAGTGCATTCGGTCAGAGATAAAGGATTAGGGAGAAAGAAACTCATTGAAAAAGACTAAATTCCACAACTGTCTTATGGCCATACTCTCATTTACTGCATTTCCAGTTTACCGTTCCAGCAGGGCGACTACGGCAATATTAATTACGGTTGCAAAAGGAGCTCTTAAAATCTATCCTGTCGACACGTGAAGAGAAGGATGGAAAAGCTCTATGGCTGAGATGCAAACCCAGTTTGTTTTTTAATGGTGAGGTAGGAATGTTTTGTAAGCAATCTGTGCTCTGGTTGCTGATGTCCCACACCTCCCGGCGGGCTCCCACCGGCGACAGCCACACATTCTGCTCCCAGGTCTGCCCTGCCTGGCCCCTCATGTAGAGATTTTCTGAATGCTGGAGATCTTTGCATCAGACCTATAAGTATCAGTATACAAAAAAAGGCCTTGTTCTTGTTTTTTTTGTTTTTGTTTTTTTTTAATTGGTCAATCGCTGTTTCACAGCAGGTGCCTGTGATGGGTTTCACGTGGGTTGTTCAGCCTGGAGAAGAGAAGGCTCCACAGGGAGACCTCAAAGCATCTTCCAGGACCTAGAGAGGCTCCAATAGAGTTGGAGAGCGACTTTGGACAAGGGTATGGAGTGACAGGACGAGGGGGAATGGCTTCAAACTGATAGAGAGTATGTTTAGATTGAATATTTGGAAGAAATTCTTTATTCACACTGTAGTGAGGCCCCAGCACAGGTTGTCCAAAGAAACTGTGGCTGCCCCATCCCTAGAAATGTTCAAGGCCAGGATGGATGGGGCTTGGAGCAACCTGGGAGAGTGGAAGGTGTTCCTGCTTATGGACAGGGTGGAGTGGGAACAAGATGAACTTTAAGATCCCTTACAACCCAAACCATTCTCTGATTCTGTAAATCTGTATCCCTCTAAATGCTCTCTGTACCTTTAAAGAAAGGCTCTTTATCATGATTAAAGAGAGATTGTGGTATTTCAAGAGCTCCTTTTCAATGCCAACATGTTTGGGACTGAAATAGAGTAAAATCTGCAGTCATGACAACTAATTATTTTAATTAGAGCTGTAGCAACTTCTATGATATGACTGCTTCTTTTCCTAAATAAGAATCAGTAACAATTTCAGCAGTTTAACAATGCTTTCCATTTAGAGCATCAAGCATGCTCTTTATTGAGCACTTGCCTTTGAATTGGATTAAAGTCTCTCACTTTAAAAGGGATTTTAGGACTGTGTAAGAGCCTCTTAAAACTGCAGCTGGACTTCTGCAGTGCAGGACTAGCACTGAACTCCTCCCTGTCACAGCACTGGACTGTGAAAATTACTTCTTTTTTTGCATCTTCCACTTCTAATGTGCTTCAAGGCACCCCATCAGCCTTTTTTGGCCATCGCTACAAGATAGTCAAGTACTTTAAAAATCAGCTTAATTACTTTTTAGTAACTAATTTGGAAGTTATAAGAGCAATAATACACCCAGACAATATCATCAGATAATTCAGATTTCCTAGTTAAAGCTTTGCCTCGGGATGGTTAATTCTTTGATGCTATCATTTTCTGTAAGTAATGAGCACTTTGTAGAATTAAATGGCTTCACCGAGCTGCTCTTGGACCAAAAACAATCTGACAACTAGAGAGAAAGTGCTCTGTAGTTCCACACATGTTCCAAGTGTTATTACTGAGGGTGACATAATACATAAGTTAGTAGTGTCAGTGCTCTTTAATTACTTTTAATTACAAAGCCTTCTTTAGATTTAATATTTGCTGGAATCAAGTCAGATTGGTTTCTGAAATCACATCACTCCTTGAGCTGGAATTTAGCACACACGCTGCCTCTATTTAGACACTGATTTATGTGCTTTTTTCTTAAGAAAGCACCTCATTAAACAAAATGTATTGCTCATACTTTATCCAAGAGAACAAGTTAACTAACCAGCACATCTTCCCTCTTTCTTATCTTCTATTTTTAGAGGAAAGAGGCTGCAGGAGAGGCTGCTGAAACCAGTGCTTTCCACTACAACCCTGCAGTTACCAGTACCAGCAGTGTGCACAGGGATTCATGTGTGAGGCAAGTTAAATGTTAAATCAGGAAAGCTGCATCTTTTCCCATGAATGTCTAAACATTCCCCACTGCCAGATGCACATTTAAAATATTATCATATGTGAAAAAGGTGTACTTCAGGACTCCCATTGTTCTAGGAAGAGGACCAGCACTGCCATCAACATCCAAGATGGCTCTGCTGACTCTGGCTCTGCAGTGGATGCTTGTCCATGAGAATGAACAAGTGCCTTCATTTGAATTAGCCTTAGAACACATTTCAAACAGCACTTGATGGCCCCACTGAAATCAGTGGGTGGCCAGGGGCTGTGGCTGAGAGCAGAATGTGGTGAGGGGTCCAGGCTGCCCAACCTCCTCCACTGGCACGAGAAACCTCCGCTCTCGCTCCTTCTCTGTCCAACACGCGAACGACGACAGCACCACCTGCTCCCCCACGTGAACGCTGGGATGCCTCTGCCCTGGCCTCCATGCAAGTGGTGTGGCCAGCAGGCTTTGGGCAGCCCAGGGCTGAGCAGAGCACACCAGCAGTGCTGTCCCCTCCCCGCAGGCGGGCTCCTGACGCCGGAGCACCGCCGGTTCGCTCTCCCGTCCGACCCGAGATCGCATCGCCACCTTTATCAACGCCAGCACCAAGAACACCCAGCTCGGAATTAAGCACTAACTAGTCAACCTCGCATAGGCATGACCCACTGAGAAAAGATATCACTAACCTCATCTATAGCTTTCTTATAGCTCTGTGGGTAAAGGAAGAATAATCAGCATCAGAGGAAACAGATCGGGACAGGAAAAAGCCAGAGGAAGGGCAAGCAGGTTAGAAATAAAATTAGAATTGTTAGCTCAACGCTGTGGAGTGTAGAGAAAAGAAAACATCATCAACAAAACATTAATACACATTAAAATAGAGAAGCAGTGGAAATTCATATCGTTATTAGGCCGACTCTGCAGTTTTAAGATACAAATGTCAACAGCATTAAACCAGGAGTAAACACTTCGGATGAGATTTTGCTCAGACTATTAGAAAGGGGAGTGTACAGAGACCACTACCAGGTGGGGTTTTAAAGCTGGGAAGGCAGTCGGGGGCTGGGTGGTTCCCCAGCCTGCCCGAGCAGAGCATCCCTCCGCGGGTGCTGCGGGGGACATGCAGCACGGAACACAACAATGTGCCATTGGCCACCGCCGCGCCCAAGCTAGCAAAGCCCTTAAGCGTCTGCTTCACCTGGAAACACAGGCTTAAGTGCTTTCCCCTAGGCTTGGGCTCCTGGTAAAAACTCATGCACTCTCTTAAGCATTCAGAACTCCCAGGGGCTCTCGCCGTACTGCTGCTTTCCAGGCTCTCTGCTGGAGCAGCAGCAGTACTAGCCTCGTTTTCGGGGTCCCCGCGGTTGTGCCACCGCGCCGAAGGGAAACGTGGCCAAGCCGGCTGGCAGCATTCCCACGGGAAGGATTGGAGGACTCACAGCGGGGCGGCTCGGTCGCGTCACGTCCCTGTTGTCCTCCTGCTTGACCTTGGCGGGCTCATGGGAGAGCACGGGGGACCCTTCGGGCTTGGCATTCCCTGGGTGAAAGGCAGGTGGAGAGAGTGGGAATTAAAATGCTGCTGAAAGCCACCACTGCACCCTGTCACCTGGGACAGGCAGGCACAGGGGCTTCATCATCACTTTGCTTCTGCTGTCTTGAAAAACCCTTCTGGCTCCTTTCTGCTTCTCTACCAACAGAGCAAGAGAAGCCAGTCCAGTCTCCATCGACAGCCCTCTTGCAGAGTTACAGCTCCTTTTCTACTAAAGAAACAAATTTACTTTGCAGAAGAGCAGGACGTGTGATAAATGAAAATCTCTGCAGCAACTGACATCGCTGGGACATTATTTGTCACAGGATTCCTCATTAGTGAAAACAAAACCAAACCCAAAATGACAATGGGTTACAAACTCCCTTTTATTGACTACCTAGAGGAGTGATGGTTTCATCAACAGACACATCATCTTATGGCCAAGTCCTAAAATATTCAAAGCATGGAGGCTGCATTTGTCTCAATGCTCTTCAGCCCTGGGGACTGGAAGTGTGAGGCTGTGCCAGAATGCAGATGTGTGGGGTGTATGGGCTGTGGCAATTCCACTGCCATTAAACAGGGGAATGGAATATATTTAAGAAGGGCTCTAGGAAGGGAGGGAACAATTTGGCTATGAACATAAACCCTGTGTCAGCACAGCTGCCTGGTGAAAGTATTTGAGAGAAAGTTTCTTACAGGCTACATCACTCCTCTGATCCCATCTCAGGCACAAACATGAAGCTCCAAAAAAAATTATGTATCAATTAAAAGTGAAACACACTCCCAAAGAAACCGTGTCAGAAGAGGTGCACCTGGGTGGATGAAGATAGGAAGCACACTGGTTGTTTTTTGAGTTTACCCTAAAGCATAATCCCCATCTGTTTTTGTACAGTGCAATGCTGTGGCCATCCTCCATCAGCCTCCAGGGAAATGGAGCTGTTGGCAACTCTGCTTGCAAGGAGGCCAGCAGGTCATAAAAGCACATCAGATGTTATAGATCCTTTGATTTCTAAAATTTTTTTTAAAAACAAGAATGAGATCACAGCCCTCTTGCCCTTCCTGCTTGTCAGGAAGCCTCACAAAGTGCGCCTGGTGCTGAGGGATGTGTCCAGGCTCACCTCTGACTCTGTTGCGCTCGCTGGAGCCAGCCTGGGAGCCAGGCTGGGATCCACCCTGGGAGCTGGGCTGGGAGCTGGGAGTGCTGGAGCTGGAGGAGCTGCCACTGCTGGTCCTCTGCAAGGGGCTCTCCACGATGGTCTCTGTCCTCCTCAGGTCTGGGTTGCTGCAGGAGGACAAAACAGAGGGGGCACCATCAGCCAGGGTCACCCCCAACCCCAGGGCTGCAGACCCTACCCACACTGACAGGGGCAGCTGCAAAGGCCAGGAGAGTCCTCCTCAGCTGGAGGAGACAGGGCTCAGGCCACCAATTTTGGGTGCACTACAACCACAAGAAAAAAAAATTGCCTAGAGGAGCTTTCTGCTCTTATTTTGTGAAACCTGGCAACCTTTAAAAAGATTCTTTGCTCTGGATCCCTGTCTGCAGATTTGCAAACGTGGAGTTACCTAATTAGCCAGCAATATTCTTCATAAAAGCAGGAACTTGTGACGTGCTGTTAGACAAAGATTTTAGCAAAGCAAGGATCTCAAGTTTGCAACAAGGCTGCAGATCACTCGTACCACTTATTCACAGTCCCCAAATTTCATGGCTTCACTTCAAACTTTCATCAAACATCCACTTTTCCTCCTTGATTTCTCTCACCCTTGTGAAAACAAATAGATCTAGAATAAAAAGTGCCCTTGATGCACAAAGAGTGACTAATATCTCTCTGGGTATCAGATGCCTTTAGGAAATTAATTCTTACTTGGCATTGAAATGACATCAGAAGAGATGTTCATGCAGAGTTAGGCAATTTGGTTTTATATAGTGTTTAGGGAAGTGATCTTATTCAAAGGCCTCTTTAAAATGTATAGTAAATATCCCGTAATTTGTCACAGCACAGTGACAAATAAAAGAAGGGATATTTTCGTAATATTTACATTTATGCATGGGGAGAATCAAGAACCAATAGGAGAGGTGGGGAAAAAGGAAAAATATTACATTACTGTGAGAGAAAGGAAGTACAAAATAATTTCAATGGCTACTTAGGTTTAATGGACATGTGGTAGCATCTTGATAGTTTTCAATTTTCATCAAACTGAAGGCCTCCGGCTCACACTATATGATTCATGTGTCCTTAGCTAAATTAACTGATGAAGTATATTTGAAAACTTTGGCAACTGGTGTATTTACCTGCACTGACCAAGACTGGGACAGTGAGGCTGCAGGAAACCTTGAACTTGAATCCCAGATTCCCATTATCCTTTTTACTTTCAATACCATCACTTCCAAGGACTACACAGTCCAATATCCCTCTGCATTTTAAACTGTCCTTCAAGCCACAGCTAATTAAAAGAACAACATTTTCAAGAATTCAAAATGTTTCAGCCTTTGGCAAAGAGGAGCAACAAACCATTATATGCTTTTTCTCTAATTAAAAAA
>VZTZ01019011.1:978682-1105914 GCA_013400955.1 Drymodes brunneopygia | reverse complement strand
ACAAAAAATTCCCTTCCTCCCACTGCTGCCCCTGCCAGCGACTCAGGGTTGCTGCCTGTGAGCTTGCTGAAGCACAGAGGGGGCACTGAGCTGGAAAGGGAGGCATATGCTCAAACTGGTGACAGCACATAGAACATCCCCACATTCACTTTTTGACCTCTCCCTCTGAGGACAAGGCAGGAAGAAGAAACCAAGGAGCTCCCTCACGCAAGGCTAATTGAAACTCGCATTTCTCCCGGGATCTGCCCGTCTGAGGCAGAGACAAGCTCTCGCATGACTAAGCTGTGTTTTTTCCATCCAGCTCTGAGAAGAGCCTGTCAGCTCCCCTGCTTGTTTTAAACATGCCCAGGGACAGCTGTGACACGGCAGAGATGGGACCACAGTGCTGGCACAGAACCTTCCTCGGGTGCTCACTGCTGTGCCAGACAGCTGGATCTGGCTAAGCTAAAGGCCCCGTCCTAGGAAGCTGAAAGGAATTTAGTCCTTGATCGACATCTAGAGAAGATCTCAGCAAGCTGTATGAGTGTCTGTCCTGCAGCACATTCCTCAGTCATTATCTGTGAAAAACCACTCTGATGCATGAGAGATGTATGGAATGTATCACTGAGACCTCCCCACTGGCTTATATGGATCCACTGATACACAAGAGGTGAGAATCAGGACCTGATTCCACTAAGGAGAGCACCCAAACTCCTGTCTGACTCCACAGCAGCAGATGCAGCATCCACCTCCAAACCCTGCAATGCCCAGGAATGCATCCAGCCAAGGGAGCAAGGCCTCCAGGGATCCCAGTGCTCGCAGCCTTGTCAGTACAAAACACTAATGGATGCAAAAATTCATCTCAGAGACAAGAGGAGCCTTGCAAATGCTGTGGTGCTCAGTCAGCCAGACCATGTCTGGGCTCCCAGCTGGGCAATGCCAGGGCAGGGCAGCAGTGCCATGCCAGGATCACTCCTGCCCATCCCCTCCATGTCCACACCTTGCCCCATCCCCTCCATGTCCATACCTTGCCCCATCCCCTCCATGTCCATACCTTGCCCCATCCCCTCCATGTCCATACCTTGCCCGAATGGGCTGGGAGCCCAGCCGGGGCCCCAGGGCGCTGCCATTGCCTGGGGAGTTCTTCCTTGCCAGGGCAGGGGATATGGAAGTGGTTCGTTGAGGCACCTGGAAAAGAATGGAGACATCTGCAGTCCCCCAGTCTGGGCTGCTGCTCACCTGAGCCACGACAAGATCACCCTCCAGCACTGCCTTAAGGCTGATTTACAACTGATTTCCCACTGAGAGAAAGGTAGTATTTAGGGCAATTATAAAATACAAGGCTCTCAGCTTTTAGAAGGAATCACTGGAGTGTGAGGCAGCAGCAAACTGCAAAGGTGCCCTCAGGGATGCTCCTGGCATGGGAGCCCACAGAGCAGCCTGGCTACCACCAACCAGGGCACTTACTTCTAAAAGAAATGTATGCACATACACACACACTATATATATATATATATAATTTAAATCTAACAAAACCCATAAAAGTAATTTGTAAGGTAAAATTCAGACTGAAGTGCATTTCAACAGCCACAATGGAGGTTTTCTATCTAGCTCAGATACGACACATACCAGCAGACAGAAGGTGTTGACTGGTGGACAAACAAGAGGGTTGACAGTGGGAAGATCCAGACTGACCCACCTAACACTGGGATTAAACACTGTGACCTTCACTGAGCCTCAGATGCTGCTGCCAAAACCTTGCTGCTGGCAGAACAGCTCAGCACAAACACCCAAAGCCAACCACAGGGGCTGTGACAGATAACCCTGGAGCTCAGCCCCATCCCGTGGGAGCTTGGGCATCACTGCATGGCCACAGGTACAGTGGCCTCAACCCCCAGCACCTCAGGTGATGAGCAAGACAATACTCACCATGTAACACCTTGAACCAGGTAACAGAGTGGCCAAACGCTTGTCAGGATTAGCAAGAAAAAGGATTAGGTTTGGCTTTTTTTGAGAATAAACACACGGTTTCATTAGGCAAGATAAAGAAGGATTTAGACAGCTGGCGATGCTTTAGACTGCAGCATCACCAGCTGCAGCTTGTCTCAGTACTAAGCAGTCTCCCCTCCAGGTGGGGAACTCTGCAGTCAGGACTTGGGGAGTTTTCCACCTTCCTCTGAAGCATCCAGCCATAAGCACTGGCAGAAACAAGACCCCAGACCATGGAGACAGCCGCTCCTGCCTCTCAGGGCAGTCCTTTCCTTCCTGCTTGCAAACACATCAAACCCACTGGGTCAGTTCAGTGTGAAATCAGGCTCCTCACGGGGGGTACTGCCAACACAACAGCCCTAAATGTGACCTGGTGAGGACCCCTTCCAGAGGTCATGTTCCTTCAGCCAAGGGGAAAACTACTGCACAGTGCTGGAGAACAGCTCTCCTCCCAGGAGCCGTGGTCTCACCATGCAGGGCATCACTGCAGCTGAGTGTCCTTCTCAAAGGACTCATGGCAAAAGCCAACATTAAATTGCAGGGGCTCTTTCTTAATTAGGTTAAAACCAGGCAGCCACCCTCTTGCGAAATGGAGGAGCCAAGCACACAGACAGTTCCAGGAGCTGCTGGCTTGCTGTTCCTTCAGCAGAGTGCTGATGTCTCCTCTTGCTTGGTGACAGCAGAAATAGGAGCATTATTAACACCCGTGACACCACCACAGATCCCTTGCACAGGGAGGCTTACCTGGTAACTGTGACTTTGCTCTTAAAAAGGCAAGTCACTCACTTTGTAAATACATAGAGAAATTGCCTCTCAGTCAGGGACAAACACTGCCTCCCTGTCACTAATCAATTTATAACCATTCCTCCTCTGTAAAAATCCTCCCGGCTGAGCACTGATTCACTGTAAGGGGAACTTTAATGGCCAAGTTATAATTCTTCCAAAGTGAAGGTGTATAAACAACACGATCGAAATACTGGTCCAGAAGAATCCTAATTAAAGAGGTTCTGCCAGACACTGCCAAAATGTCAATGAATGTATAAAGCTGCTGGAGCCCTTACAAGTCTTCCATCAAATATTGATCGCAATTGGAGGCACGGTACTGGACTAAAAAGGACCCGTCTTATTGAGTATGACAAATTTTATGTCCCTATAATTCTATTTAAGCAGAAGGTTGTTTTTCATCCGAGGGAAAGAAGAGATTAATTTGTTTTGGCCTCTGTCCGGGCTCGAGAACTTTCTTTGCTGGAGGGCAGAGCAGTTTTGCAGCTATTTTGCAGCCAAGAGCAGCTCCCAGCATGTCCTGCAAACCCTGCCTCAGGAAATGCAGCCCCTGGGCAGGTCAGCACCTGCTGCAGAGCCTCGGGGTGGGCTCAGTCCTGCCCACTCTGCTTTGCCAGAGGGACTCAGCTCTGGGATTGCCTCTGACGTGCTGAAAGTGAGGAGTGGTTGTGTTACCTTTGGTGGAATGTCTTCCTCCTGCCGTAACCAAGAACTTCGGTCAAACTTTTCAATGCGAGGGGGCAGAGGAGGGTTTTCTGAGGTGGGGTCCGAGTTCTGCCTTGGCATCTCAGTGCGGTGAGAGGTCACCGTCAGAGCCTCCTGAAACCCAGCCAGTCCCTTTGCAGGCTGTTCATGCAGTGACTGAGACCCAGACAAGGAGCTTCCTTGGGATTTCACAGTGACCAGATGTGGAATCTAAGCACCAAGTCAAAACAGAACTATCAGTCAAAACGGAGAAGGGAAAAAAAAAAGGAATAATTTGATTTAAAAAAAATTTGATTTAAAAAAAATTAAAATTTGATTAGCACTTTGGATGCACTGAAAAGCCCCCTTAGTCTGAGATCAGCACTGCTTTGGTTTCAGGAACTTCTGACTTACATCACTTCAAGGCAAGACCTGTTAAAAATCACGCTCCCACTCACACCGTGCCCGCCCCAGGCTCTGCTGCTGCTGGCCCACAGTCCAGCTCCTACATCTGCACCTCTGTGGCTGTGCTAATGAGGTTTGGCATGGATTTTCCATGTTAAAAATGAAAAAAAAAAAAAAAGGAAGGAAACAATAATAAATAATAATTGATTTAAAAAAATCATCAGGAATTCTGAGGCATAGATGGCTTATAAAATATCTTGAGGCATGAGTTTCTACAGGTTTTGGTGGCTCCTATCCCACAGGTCAGCCCTACAGGTTGCAAGTTTAAGGAATACTGACATCTGTTCTGGGAAATCTGAAAAAATCACAAGGTTGCAGTTTGTGAAATCAGAGCTTCTTCCCAGGACTCTGTGAAGCTGCACTCCTTTGATACCGCAGGGTTGTGACTTTTATTTGAAATTTCTACATACAGCTCTCGGTCCGTGTCCATGTCTCATGGGTACACGTGCATGCATACACACACTGACACAGGGCTCTGGGCTTCAAGCAACTCTTTCATGAGTATTTCATTGCCAAACAGAACTCTTTGCAGCTGCTGATAGAACAGGACACCAAGAAGGTCACTGAAAATTATTTGGTTAGTCAGGGGGATGACAGTGAAGTGGGGTTTTGCCCACTTTCCCAATGCATACAGACCAAGTATGCCGGGCAAGAAAAGTATGTTTCAGGGCTTTCCTGCACATTTATGTTTAAAGCTGGCTTTGTCCTGGAGGTGCCACACGTGGCTGGCACTTAGTTGGCAAATATTCCACAGAAAGCCCAGCTGAACTTGGAGCAAAGGCTTTGTATTTCCCTCTGAAATCCCTGCTGGAGTCTGTGGATCTGTAGGAGCAATTCCAGGGGCTGGACCAGAGCCAGCACTGACACTCCTACAGCTTGTGGTGGCAGAGTACTTGCAGACCTCATGGCTGGGAGGAACTTCTAAAATAACAGTGCCCCTCCTCTGTGACAGTCATGGTGATCTATGCCCTCTCCAGATGTGTTTGTGACTGATGTCAACTCAATGGAAAACCAAAACAAAACCTTGAGTCAAAGCGGCAAAGAAAGCAAAACCTCTTTCTGATGATCCTCAGCATCAAAGCATCCTGGGTCTTTTGTACCAGACACTGTGGTTTTAGTGCTTTACATAAACCAGATCCAAAGAGGATCAGAGAAACAGCTGCACTGGACCAGAGCAGCAGTTCCTCCTGGTCCTCCAGCTTGTTTCTAGCAGTAACCAGTACGTGATGCTTCAAAGGAAGGTATAAACCAGCGTGATGTTGCTAACACATGGAGGTGACAAGAGGAACACACTCATGCATGTAGATGCTGCTCTTACTCATGAAAATGCTTAAGGCAGGGAGCCAGTTGCTATTTCCCTTCCATCCACTCTTCCTTGTTTCCTTACCAGCACCCCCAGCATCCTGGCAGCGGGGGAGCAGCGTTACCTGCGGGTCCACGGGCCGGAGCAGGGGTGGGGTCCGGGCGGGCTGCACGCCGCTGATGCTGAAGGACTCTGAGCGAGGAGGCAGGTTGGGGTCAGAAATCCTGTTGGCCACCTTGTGGGGCATGGCTGGCGAGCTCTGCCGATTGAGCCGGGACCGCTCTTCCACCTGTGGGGCACGGGAGAGGGGTCAACATCCCGAAGAACCCATTTCCAATGGAAATGCAAGATAAGTGTAAACATACAGAAAGCTATTTTCCCTTTAGGTACATCATATCTATTGCTTGATCAAGGTGGTGATCAGTCACAGGCTGGACTTGATGATCTTGGAGGTCTTTCCCAACCTAAGTGATTCTGTGGATCCATGGAATCCAAGTTATCCAGCAAACTGTGCAGTAAATGCATTTTAAAGGCATGGGAAGGACTATTTGTATTTATATGCTCAATTAATTTCTGAATATGAAATGGAAAAATAAACAAAAAAGAAAAAATAAAGAAAAGGCAGCATGCCTCAGGAGAGATGTTCCTAGAAGATGACTCCTGAGAAGCTCTTGCTTCTTCTCAAATGGATCTTTAAGCAAGAGGACCCTTTTCCCTCACTGTTACAAACACCACAATGAGTGGTTTTGTTTGATCTGAACAAAAGAATAAACATGGCAGCCAGAAAACGGCGGGCTTTGATCTGGATTTACTGAGTCTGGCAACTTGTCATGTATGGGAGGGGAAAAACCTCTATTAACTGAGAGAGAACATCAACCCAAAGCCCACTGCTTTCAGCTGCCCTCGATGGGAACACAGTGGTTTCAGCTCACCCAGCCATGCCATCCTGCAGTTAGGCTGTGCATTGATATTCAGGCAGCATATGCTATGCAGAATTTTTGATACCTCGGGATCTGATGTATATTTTATTTATATGTCATTAAAGTGTTAAATACCCCTAGCATGTATCGATTTCACCATGGATGATTCCATGTTAAAAGGCAAGCTTTACAACAGGTTTGCCACAGCTCTTCTTTAAGTAAATACTCATGAAACAAAAGAACCATTATATGAATAAAAATGAATCCTTTTCAAAGACTGAGCATGAGACAGAGTAAAATGTAGGTAAGAAATCTGTGTTACAGACTGTTTCCTTTTCAAGTTCATGAGGGGCCACCTGGGCTACTGCTGTGTCCTAAAAGGTCACCACAACTTCCCCAGGCACTGCCCACCAGCCAGCAGAGGCTGTGCAGAGCTCGGCTCAGCAGTGCCCAAGGAAGAGGACACAGAGATGGGAAGGGGAGCAAGGTGGGAAGGAAAGCTCCCTCTGGAAAGGGAGCAGGAGCACGAGTGCTGGGTCACAGGCTGTTCCAGCCCATCTCCTCATCAGCCAAGCCTTGGCAGCAGCAGTGACAGGCGGAGACGGAGCCGCCGCCGAGCGCTCCGGCTGCTCCCGGCACAACGCCAGGCCCTCGAGTGCAGCTGACTGTGGAGGATGTCCAAGGCTGGCATTGGAGGGGACAGCAGGAGAGGGATCAAATGGGGACGTCTGGGCACTGGGAAGGAGAAAGGTGTTTGATTTCCCACTGCCAGCATCTCCTCACTTGCACCTTGAGGCACCAGCACAGCAAAAGATGCTCTTGGGATGCTCTGTGCTTTGTGGAGCCCTACTGATTCCACTATTAGGCAGAAAGGGGAAAAGGCAGCAAAACCCTTCAGGAGTTCATTATTGCTCAAGTACAGACCATCTCTAACCAAACTCAAGACTCCCCAAAACAGGAAACATCCTTAGCAGTGTCTGTGCAGTCCCAGTAGAGGGCTGCTAATGTTTTAATACATCACTTCAAAGTGAGAGCAGGATAAAAGCCACGGGTGAGTGAAGGAGGAGCTGATGTGGGCGTTGGCTGCTGCAGAGAACAGAACAGCTCATGATGCACAACTGAGCCCTGAGTTCCCTCAGGGAAATCCTGAATAGTGGGAAAGCACCCACAAGAGCCAGCCACTGTATGGAAAATGTCTGATTAAACCTGTACCCTCCTTCCTGCACGGTCATGTGTGGTATATTCCTGCCCAAACCCACCCTTCAGCTGACCAAGCTTTCCCTGGCTACCTACAACACCTTGTTTAGCAAATACTGGTCCATAACAGAAAAGTCAGTAACAAAGGGAGCTGCTAATTACAGGACTACAGCTCAGAGTGCTAATGCCACATCCCTGGTTGCATCACCAGAGGGTCCCAAAAAGGCCCAAATAGTCCATAATTATAAGAGATGTGCCTGGATAAACAAAGCAGTTCTGGGACAGCACCCAAGCTACATCCCAAGTCAGCTTCCAGTGGACAACCCTGGATAACAAGATGGGTAGAAGGGGCAGCAGAAGGGAATGTGCATTCATGTGTCTTGGCAGGACTATCTGCTCAGACTGTTCCGTTTAGCATCAAGAGAAATCCCAGACCGTGCTCTGGGGAAGCTGTGAGAGATGCAGCACTGGCTCCTCAGCCAGAGCTTTGCCATCACCCTTAACCCCTGCCAGTCCCTTAACCAGGGGATGCAGGGACACAACCAGAAGGTGAGTGGCCACAGCCTCACCTTGATGCTTTATCCCACTTCTGCAGGGTTTTGGGGTCACCTTGCAAAAATGAGTGAGGTGGGAAAATGTGTGCAGAAAGGAGAGGTGTGAAAAGCAAAGAGGAGCAGGAGGAGGACTCAGCTGTGGTGATCAAGTTCCTGAGAGAGAAGATGCAAAATCCTCAGGAAATATCCAAATAAGCTTTGCACAGCCTCCAGAAACTGTAGGCTGAGCACCAGACTTGTCTTCTCATTGTTCCCACAGGAAAACAAAGTCTCAATATTTCTGTTAAATTAGCATGCACGAGTTGGGTATGGAAATTGCTAAACTATAGCAAGAACCATGGTAGGCTCATTAAGTATCAGCACAAATCTATCTGTGGAGCCAGCAAAGGTGGGCCTTCAATATATGCAGCAAAGTACCTGATTTGTGTTAAAAGTGAGATTAAACAGAAGATAAAATGGGATGGAGGCAAGAGCAGTCATTCTGTGAGATCCCCAAGGGTGCTGTGCTGAAGCAGTACATCAAACTACTGCTCCCAACAGCAGAGAGATGCCACAGCTTGGAGCATTAAATTAGAAACCAGACAGAGTGACACAGGTAAAGAATAAATGGTTTGGAGAGGCAATTGGTGGAAGCTGGAGAAGTTCCCCAACAACAGGAAACCTCATCTTGCCTATGATTTCAGCAAAGGGTAAGAGGCCATGTTCTGCTGCTCTTATTCACATTGTGCAGTTCCCAATGTCCTGCTTCCAGAGACAGCATCAAAAAGATGCCAGCCCCATGAAACAGAAGAAATGGGCCTTTGAGTTTGAAAGGGAAAGCTAAATCCAGCACTTTTCTCCTTCACCCCAGATAAAAAATAATATTCCTTTTTACATATCTTTGCTAAAGTTTTGCAGACAGTGCCAGAAGTATTTTAGCAATGTTCTAGAGGGTTTACTTGAAACCAGGCAATGAAGGGCAGAGTTTATTCCTTTTTCCCTGCCCACTACCTATTATCAGCACTCCAGCAGACAGACAAGAGAGACCCAGTTTTGCACAAAACTGCAGAGACACCACCCAGGTGGAAGCCTGTCCTGTCAGAGGCAGATCAGCACATCTGGAACACCTCATCTGCAATCCCACTGACCAAAACCTCTTCTTCCACTGGAAGGGCTGGAGAATGATGATGCAACTCCATGAAAATCTATCATCTGAGACTGAAGAGACTAAAGACTGAACTGGAAGGCAACAAAAGAAAAATCCAAGGATGTTTAAAGAGGTGAAAAGAATTTTTGACACCCACATCTATCTCTGTGATGGTTCAGAAGGGCCAAGAACATATCACTGGCCTTTTCTTAGCAACAGGAATTCAATGGTTGCAGGTATTGTGGATGCAGCTGAGGACTGTCAAGAGGAAAGAGCAGCTATATGTTGGATGCACATCACATGTCTGCCAGGACTGAAGGATACTGAGTGCTGCTCCTGCTTAGTAGGAACAATAGGGAAGTTATTAAAAGATATTTCTGCCCAGGAGTAGGGTTACAAAAGTAAACAAAAAAGAACTTTAGAAAAATTAATAGCAAGAGCAGGCACCAGTCTTATTGGAGCCACCACAAAGAGATTAAGGATAAAGTGTTTGCACATGATCCTGAATCCGCACTGCAGACAATGCATGTCTTAGTCTTTTCAAGACTATTCTGACAAGCAATAATTAATATTCAAGATCTGACAACTATTACAATTCCCTCTTTTTGCCTGAGAGAGAAAATCAGGAAAGAGCAACCCCAAGGGATAGAGCCCTGAGCCTGGGAGGAAAAGCTGCCCAACCCCTGCCTACGCAGAATTAGGGCTCAGCAAGGAACTCCACGACAATTACCCTCTGCATTCACCCCTGACCCCTGCAGACTTGTGGACACGCCAGGAAGGAGAACGAGGAGATGATCTTTAAGGTTCATTCCAACCCCTTAACATTCTATGATTCTATGTCCACAAGCCCCCAGAGAGGCTGAACCCCTCTCCAGGAGGGATCCATTCCTCTCCTCACATGCCCTCATGAAAAAACCTCCTTCCCCCTGCTTGTACAAACACAGACACACTGCACAGAGCTGGGAGTGTTCCCAGCACAGCTGATGGCATCTGCTGGATCCCCACTCTGTGGAGCTCAACCTGCTGTGTGCATTTCAGACCCAGCCCGGTGGATGCAGATGAGCACCATCATCCCCCTCGCCCTCTCTTACCTCCTTGGCCCACGCTGGCTTCTCGCTGGCATTTATCCCTTCTTTGTAGTGGTAGAGGGGTTTCTTCTCTGCTGGCCTCTGGTCCTGCCGTTGCTGCTGCTGCTGCTGCTGCAGGGACACCAGGTAGTCCCTCTCCTGCTGGAGCTGCCTCTGCAGCCTCTCCGCCTGCCGCTGCTCCTCCAGCTGCTTGCGCTTGTACTCCTGCCCAGGAGAAAACACAGTGACAAGGTGCCCGGCCAGCCTGCAACCTGCAGATTTATCTATTTGGGTCAACAATGGGGCCTTAGCATCTGAAAGGTTCTTTTCTGGCAGAGCTCACTGATTTGAAAGACTCTGGGGACTGAGCTGTAAAGCATTCCTGAGGAGAGACAGCAGAGCCAACAGATTCAGAGTTGTGACTCTGCCACTGATGCTTTGCAGTCACTGAACTGCCCTGTTTGGTAGGGATGGGGATGTGAGTGCTGCCTTGTCTGGGAAACCCTGCAAGAACCACTGAGGGCTGGTGTTTGCTTAGGAGTAATCACTGACTTTGCCCAGGTTATTCTGGATGAGAAAAACAAAGGATCAGTTTGATGAGGTGCCAAACATCACCTGGTGAAGACAGAGCTCTGACTAACCTGGTCTAGTGGAAGCTGTCCCTGCTCATGGCAGGGGTTTGGAAAGAGATGGTCTTTAAGATCCCTTCCAACCCAAACCATTTTGTGATTTTATGGTCAGACAACACCCAACTGAAGTCAACTCCTCTGTAGGACCAATTAATTGATCTTGGGAAGAGCCAGATGCAAAGCCAACTCCGTGATCTTTCTGAATCCCTACAGCTCTATGAGTTTTAAGGAGTAAATAATTACAAAACGTCCTTTTAAAAGGCAAGGGCTTGTGTGAGGGCTTTTGTTTTTCCTAAATAAAATAGCGAGACAAAAAAAAAACCTCCTGTAGATTAAAAGAAAATGCAGTAAGAGTAACAGCTACCAGCAGTAAAAAGGATAACTCAAACCCAAATTAAATAAAAAAGAGGACATCTAGAATGCAAACAGCACACAAGGGAATAGACACTGTTCCTGCAAGGAAATTAAAACAAAAGCCTTCACTCAGAACATGAAGAACAGCATGGCAGGGTGGGTTTGATGGATGCAGGCACGCAACAGCTCGAACACAACCCGACATGCTGCAAACAGCCTCCAAAACTTCAGAGCAGCAGCCAGGGCTGCTCCTCTCACGAGGGCACGCACACGCCAATGCCACGGAGGGGACGCAACGAGAGCCGTGCACCACGAGGGGACACAGCCCCGAGCAGAACGGGGCATCCAGGCATGCTGCAGCCATGGAGCAGGACAGAAGGCTCCAGGTAAGTGGTGACAGTGGTGTCCCCATATCTGGGCATGGCAGGAGGCACTGGGGGACACGGGTGCACGCGGGCGCATGCGGACACAACACAGGCAGAAAGCGGCAAGTGTGGCCGTGGCCTCCCATTTACCAGAAGTAGCGCTTGCTCCTGCAACAACTGCTGCTGCAGGATCTCTAACTGTCTCTGCTCCTCCTCTAACTGTCGCCTGATGTACTCCTGGAGGCATGGGCAGCAAGGATCAAAGGAAAAAGAGAGAGAAGGTAAAAGAGCCAGTATTTCCGGAGAGGAAGGAGAACGAGGTGGGCACCCACATCCGCCCCGCCCAAGTGATCTGATCAATCAGCCCGGGCACCCTCCATCCCTGCCCGAAGAGCCCAGGGTGTCCACCACTCTGCAAGAATGGAAACCACTGGAAAATAGCACACATTACACAAGAATAACAAAAAATCTGACCCCAAACAGCAAGCGGGTGTGGGAAACCTGCACATCAAGTGCCTTCACATCTGCGGGCCAGCAAGTGGATCCACACAGAAATAAACAACAGCAGTGAAAGTGACACACGCAGTGTTAACAATTAAGCAATTTGATCTCAAGTGGCAAAAAATGAGTGTTTACGAGAAATCTCTGATTAAAGGCAGAGGAATCCGTGCTGAAGGCGATGGCCCTGCTGCCAGCCCATTACCTGCTCGTGCTCCGCGCGCCGCCGCTCCTCCTCGCGCCGCATCTGCTCCTCGTAGTGCCGGCGCTGCTCCCGCTCCTGCTGCTTCCGCAGCTCCTTCTCCCGCCTCTGTTGCTGTGGGGGCAGGAGGCACAGGTCACCATCCCCATCCCTCTCCCCGGGAGCTCAAAGTCCTTTTTCTCATAAGTTTTGGGGCGTCCCCTTGCCCACAGACGCAGAACGCTCGCACCCACCCACGGAGATGCCTTGCCAGCAGGCTGGTCTGTTTGGGTGGCAGAGGGACTCCATGATCCCACTCCATCCTCACGCACTGTGGTGCTTGGCACTGCCTTTGGAGAACCCACAGCATCCTCCCAGCCAGCACCAGATCACCATTTCTTCTCCCACCTGCAGATGAAGCCATAGGAGCACTGCATGGTCCCCATGTTCCAGCATGGCCAATCAGGGGTTAATCAGGCCTTGGATACCTGGGAGCTGCATGATCCCATCGTCTACAGGTAACACGTCACAACCCCAAACCCACCCATGGGGATGCATGGAGGGAGCCAGGGGAGTTACTGCCTACTGAGAGGGAAATCCATTCCTCTTTATGTTTGCTGAGGCCAGAAACCAACAAGGAAGACTCGAAATTCAAGGGTTTTTCCTTTTTGAAGCACCAAAAGAGCAGGATGGGACTTTCCTTGCTATTCTCAGGCCATGCCTGTCCCACTCCCTCCTGGGCTGCATCCCTGCCTGCTCCACTCTGCAGCATCTTTGCTGACAGCAATCTGGGGAATTTGGGGGTGACGACAACCTACAGCCTGCTGTGAGTCACCCTGGCTGCACCTGCAGCCCCCACATGCCTGCTTTTAACCCAGCCTAACTCCTGCAGCCGGGAGCAGGGGCTGGCAGCAAAGAGCTGCAGTGCTGCACACACAGACTGCTGGGCAGGGCAGCCCCTCACCGCAGCACCACATCCAGCATCGGCAGAGGGCACTCAAACCCCGGCATTGGCCACTGGAGCTGCCTGTCCTGACTCCATCATCTCCATCATCTCTGGGTGCAGCCACACGCACACGGGAAGGCACCCGCTGAAGCAGAAACCTGGCCCTTTTTTCCCCCTTTTCTTTTTTTTCTCTCCACAGTGGCTGAGCAGACTGCAGTGGGAATGCTGTCACTGGAGAAGCTGGCAATGCCATGCATTCACTGAATTGTGGGGAGGGCTGGAGCCAGCAGCTCAAGAGCTGCCTGAGCACTCCAGAGACCAAGGTGCTTCCTGCTCTGCAGGAACCTGCACTGTTAGATAGATTTAAAATCTGTATCTGTCTATATATACCTATACAGATACTGTATTTTCCTCCATATTCTATATATTTGTGTCTCCGTGGAGATGTACATCCACAGATATCTTTATAGGTAGATATGCACAAAGATAAATCTATCTACAAATATTGTAACAAACATTTAGAGATCCCAACATTTCCATATCGGGAGGAGCCACTGCCTGTCCTGCTGCTGCCTCCTCACCCACAGGTAACGTCCACACAGACTCCAATGATTTCCTTGAGCTGCAGCACAGCTTTAGTGCCACCTATAGCCATATTTATCAGAGCTGCTCCACTTGCCTCGGGGAAGGAGAAATTGCATCCAACCTGAAATAACCTGAGAGCTCCAGACACCTGTGTGTCCCATGCCAGCACAGTGACTCACACTGCCCACGGACACAGGGGATGCATGTGCTGCTCTGTGTGTATGTCTGTCCTAGCTGGCAACAGGGGAATGTAGGCCTGGGTGTAGTTTTTGGAACTCTACAGCAGAAATTGCAGAGGGCTCCCCACCAGGACACAGACACTCTGCAGCATCTGGTGATACACAGGATTCATTGGCTTTGCCAGCGCTCCCTGATCTCCTTAGGTGATGGTCACTGCTCCCAAGACCCCTGAAGCACAGATCTTCAGGCTAATGTGTTGAATAAATGTTATCCTGAGCTTCCAGTCACATTGTGTCACACTGGTTTTGGGGTGGGCTTTAATGGCTGGCTTTTTTAGTTAAACTATCACACTGCTGAATAAAGCACATAATGCTTGTGTGGGCTGGGCTTGGCTGGCAGGAGGCAAGGCCCTGAATACCACAGCTCTTTCTTAAATAAAAATCACCCAAATGGTCTTTATTTCCAATCCAGTAGGTGAACAAATCCAAATCCATCCAAAGAAGGAGGCAAAAGCTATTTTCTTATGGAGAGAGTAGCACACCATCCTTCCTGGGTACGACGTGCCCCAGTGAGCTTGCCCCACTTCTGGCCACTCTCCTTCAAGGCAGCATTTCACCACCAGCCTCCTAAAAGCCTATTTAACTCCAGAAATGAGAACTGAGGTCCACAGGTACCACTTTCCTTCAAAGCCAGGTCTGATGCTCCTGAGGATTCTCACAGGCCCTCTGCACCCTGCTGCAGCTGGGCTCTTGGGGCTGAGGCTGTGAGCAGCATCCAACACGCACATTTACAGAGGCCAGGAGTGCACCACCTCCCTCAGCTCCACAGCACATGTGTCAGGTCACATTATAAGCAGGTCATTTGTCATGGTCCCAATACCAGCACCTTCAGCTGAACACTGCAGCCTCAATCAGATGCCTCTGCCTTCCCTGCCAGCAGCAGCTGGCAAACATCTGGAGAGGACCTGACACTGCAGTGGGCAAAGCCTCCAGCAATGCCCCAGTCTGCCCTGTATGTCTGAGCAGCCCCGGGATGATGGGGACCTTTTTTGAAGAGGGGATTTGGATGAGGGAGATGCAGCTGAAAACAGGTTCATGTAGAAACAGAAAAAAAAATAGAGAAAGATTCAAAGATATCTCTTTGCTTGCCTCCTTTACTCCCTGTTTTTGCCCTCCCTCTCCCACTGCAAGAGCACACTTCCCACATTTCTCCGAGCCTGAAACTACTGTGTGTATTTACACTATCGAGATCCATTATTCATGCAAGGCAAGAGCACCAATTAATTGGGACTGCATTTATATAACTCTGCAGGTAAAGCTATATGTAGCCCCTTGTAAGCCAGAACGGGATCTTATTTGCACTGCACCAGATATGACAGGTTTCAAATATTGATGAGAGAAGACACACGAAGGCAAAACCTCTGGTGGGAAGGCCCTTGGAGGTCTGGCATGAAACAAGGACTTCAAAGAGCAAGCTCACTTTGCTAGATCAGACACATCCTGGGCTATGAGCAATGAGAGAGCAGCAGCCGCCCCTCGAACCCTGTGAGCTCAGAGAGGCACTGACACTTGCAAGAAGAAGCTCCTGGAAACCCTGGCTTGCTGCTCCCAAACAACAGCAAGAGCCAGGAAAGAAGTGGAAGGGGAATTCCAAGTGACAAATGAAAACAAATATTCTAGGTGGCTGTGTTGCTGTGACAGGCTCATTTATCTGAGCCACCAGGGAAAGAGTGACTGTGGCTGGAACATCATCTTTCCTGACACACCAAGCACTGGAGCATGGAGAGGTGTTTCCCACTGGTGGAGAAACTGGGTCAGAACTTCCCACCATGGCAAACAAGGATCTGATTTGCTCTGAACCACTGCAGAGCTTTTACCTGGGATCACCATGAAGGGATGCCCTGTGCAGGAAAAAACTCATGCTTCAGAAACTGTGAGCCCTACCGTGCTTCCTGATCAAAGAAAAATGAGAGAGACATGAAGTTTAGCTCATACCTGTACTACAGGAGCTGCTGTTAACACAGTTCTCCTTGGAAATGGGTGCAGGAATGCTGCTGGGACCACTGCAGTGTCCCCATGTACCACATAACTGTGAGGAAGCTGTCATCTTAATGACAAGGTTCCTACAAGCTATAGGACACCTGCACATGCAGAAGAAAATAACAAACCACCATTTTAGAGAACCTAAATTTACCTATAATTAATTGCTGATTTTTTTTTGCATTGCTTTACAGGAGCTTCTAGTTGATGGTCTTCTGCTGGTTAACATTTACAGGAACTTCAGCAATTCTTTATCCCTTGAACATCCAGCTCTGGAAGTGCACTAACTGAAACCTCACATGAAAACAGCAAGATGCTTAAATGTCCCTTGTACACTCCCTGTAAAGATCTGACCTTCATTTTATCCCTAGAAAGGAAAAAAATCCACAACATGGCAGAAAAATGAGGTTATGTAAAGCCCTCTCTGACTCCATCTGCCCACTGCTGCCAAGGGGTCTCCACAGAGATTTGTCTTGCAGGATCCCTAAGGCTCCTGACCCCAGGATGTGTTCTTCCTACAGCTCAGCTGGAGTTTTGGTGTTAAACCAGTGCATCAAGGCTCATTCTGTGCCAGCAACAAATGGAAGGCTGATTAGGGAACTATATATATCTAATATATGTATATATAGGGAAAAATTAAAATATATTCAAGCCTATTCACCCTTTTGCATGACACAAACATTTTCTGCAGTGCTGTTGGATCTATTGATATTTAATTCTCTAATTTGAGGGTTAGTTCTGATGCACATTTTGAATTCATGAGACCAGCTTTCTGCACAAGGGAAAACAAAGCTGCAACTCTGCTCCCATGAAAGCCCCGCTTTCAAAGCTAGCTTAGGCTTTTTTACTTCCACTGCAATTAAAGACAGCTGCAAATCTAAATCCCTTTGGCTGCCTGGAAGAAGATTCAGCCTCAGAGAAGGAAATTGGTCAGCTCCTGAAAAAGGAGGCCCAAGTGTCCACCAGATGCAGGGAGACACGCAAAGGATGGCAGCAAGGTCTCGGGGGCACCAAGAAGTGCACAAAGAAACCACCAGAAGCCTTCCTCACTTGGCTTTTTTCTACATGTATTTGATGTCATTGTTAAGACAACATCAGGAGATGGTGGATTTCCCCAAAAAAGCCCTAACGTGGGAGGTACTTTGTGAGAGGTTCAGAAATCCCCATTTAGGAAGATCAAGGTGACAGAAAAAATGAGATTCCTTCATTTTGAGCTCTGCTAGATGAGACATGAGAAAGGGTAGGAGCTCTACCCTTGCCAGTATTTAAAGACATCACTGGAAAATCACCAAACAAATCTCCTGAAGGTCTGCACTGACAGAGGAATGGGCCAGTTATCCCACTAACAGGCCTTTCTTCAGCTCTTTTGCTGTGCATCTCCAGCACAAATTAACTCCAGGCATTTCTGAGCTTGGCATCCTTCTATGTCAATCCTTTTAGAGCTGCACTTGGGCCCAAATGCCAACTCACTCCCTCAGCCTGGACACCTCCACAGCATCTTATGATGAGTAGGAGCTCTTTCTGTAAACACAGTAATAAGTTTGGCAGCTTGAACAGGCTGACTGAAGAGACCCAAAAGCCACCAGCTCCAAGGGTTTATTTGTCCCGGCTGCTCTACCATGTTTTAAAGGTCAAATTTATTTTGAAAACACAGTAATCTGAGTCTTCCACTGGTCTCTCCTCCCAGAGATCTGCTCATACAGTGTTGCCTGCTGGAGGCACACCCCATCTTAGTCAGACCATAAAGCAGCATGGAAGAAATCCTGTTCCCATTAACCAAAATAAATCCATGGCCAAGAGTCATCAACAAAAGTTAGTGCAAAGCTGGTGTAGGAAAAAGGAGCGGCCCAACAGCAGCAGCCTGGCTGTTCCTGGAGCCTTTGGTGCTGCTGGGATGGGTAAGAGTGCTGGAGCAGCATTCCACATCCATGGAGTGTGCTGGGAGCCTTGGGAGAGCCACATCAAACTCAGCACAGCTGTGACAGCTGCTGTTGGCTACCCCTGTCTGGCCATCAGCTGCTTCCTGCCCCAAAATATCTGGGAAGGGCAAAGACCAAACCAATATCCCTGCAGCAGCGATGAAACTTCGTTTGCTAATCTCTGCATTTACAGATTTTCTGGGTTTGCAGATTCAGGGCACCTTGCAGCTGGCAAAGCCACGGCCAGCCATGCTGGGGAGCATCTGTCCTCACCACTGCCACAACCCACCCCGTCTACAGTAGAAGGTCTGCACCTCTTTCAAGGACTCCTTTAATCCTCACCATAGCAACTCAGCTGTTTCTTGCTCACCACGCAAACGGTGTCTAATAGAGAACAAAGCTCATTTCACTCTGTGGCTGGAAGCAGGTGAAGCTAAACCTGGCCAGATGGACCTGAGGAAATGGGCACTTGAGAAGATGGTGGGGCTACCACAGCTGCCAGCTGGCCCCAGCATCTGCTCTCATCCTGGCTGAGCCCATGGGACTGATCACATCAAGGGGGGCAGAGGATGCCCTTCCACTACAGCCCCCCTGCCTTGCCCCCCTACTCTGACATGGCAGGAGCTTGCAAACCCCTCTCAGCCAGCTCTGCTCCAGCACATCTCCTTTTCAGCTGAGGTCCAAAAGCTCTAAAGCAGCTGAGAAGAAGTCAATGGATGAAGAGCCAACAGGGCTGTTCAGAGCCACTAGAAAAGGCATTGGGTTTAAATCCTGGCTATGGTGGCATTAACTTTTAATGACTTGGGGACACAACAGAAGGGAACTGACAGAGCCCAGGGGACTGAGCACAGCCTGGCCCAGCAAGGCAGCAACTCTGTAGCTCAGGGCAGAGCTCGCCAGCTTAGCAAAGGATTAGTCCTCCATTCAAAACCTGCCTGGGAAGCAGCAAAGAGAGAACAATTTTCTTCTGTGTGAAGAGAACACATTAATACAGCAGCAAGCATTGTATTCATTACAGGATTGCAGCTAATCTGGTATCTGCTTTTATTCTGCTGTTGTTCTGCTCCTGTACTGCTTGCAGCAAGCAGGCTGGGACAAAGGCAGAGCCAGGCTTCCTTATAACAGTCCTCACAAACATCCACTGGGGCGGGGGATTTTGGGGTGCATCTGTGTGCAAACCTTGTCCTCTCTCAAAGCAGCTTGCCAGCCTTGGGATGGGTGCAGAGCTCTAGCAAAGCCTCCCTACAAAGTATTGAACATGCTGTGCTCTGACAACATGACAGACCTACATATTTACCAGACTGAAAAAATGCTTTGCCTGGGATTTGCCTGTGTTGATTTTTGCCCTGGAGGGGCCCAGAGGACCACCTCGAAGAGGGGCCATATCAGCACCATCATCACCATCAGCTGCCTGAAATTCCTTTCTGTCTGTGCCCCTGGCCTGAGGCATTACCCAGTACAGGGAGAGATTGGTGACCAGAGTATTAATAGACCTCTTGCTTGTGCAGATTGAGGGGGTGGATGCTCTAATAGCCCATTTACAGAAAAAATCCTTTTATCAGACATATTGGTGACCCCTTCAGAAAGCTAATTCAATGACCCTCAACATATGAACCCTCCAATGAGTCACTGGGGCTGAGTTCAGAGCAATGGGTGCCTTTGTGCAAAACCCCACAAAAAACCACAAGAGTTCGGGAAGAGCTCCTTTATTTTTTGGTGAACTTCTTCAATACAAGAAGCAGGAGCTAAAGCAAAAGCAAGCACTTCCTCCAGAGCATGTGGCCAGGCTGAGCAGCTCAGGGACACCCAAAGTCACACGGTCAAATCCTGCAGCTGGATTTTAAATGGGGTGGATAATTTTATGACCGACTGCATTTGTGGCTGGTATGTTAAGACAAGGGTAATGAAATCTTATCCTTCGGGGCACATATGGATCATTGCACAAGTCAGGCAGGCATCTGCCCCTCCCCTGCAAGAGAAATTGTAATTGGCAGGGACTGGAAGGACTGAAATTGAAATTAGGGATTAAATGGGACACAAATGGCACACGGATCCAGAGATAGGGCAAATGGAGCTTTTCAGCTTCTTCTCAACTGTAACAGTCCACAGGAGCAAATAATGATAATGAACTTGACAGATGCTGGATTGCCCACCTCGACTGAACACAGCTGTCACCCCAGCCATGGGCTAACTCTGCTCAGTAGTTCCAGGGACCCCTTTAGGTTTGGTATTCAAAGGGTTTTGTTTATAGCAAACCAGTTCTATTACCTTCACAAAAGCTGGCAACACTTGCTATGGAGAGGAGAGTGGCTGGAGGTGGCTGTGCCAAAAGGATGAGCAGAGGGGCTTGACCAGTGCAACAAAACGTTTGGGGTTACTGACTAGAGAGGTCAGCACATGTCCCTAAACCAGGCTGAGAGCAGTCCCTGGGGACCTGTCACCAGGAATCCTGCTGCTCCACCCAAAACCAGCTCGGCTCTGGCCAGTTACCTCCTCCAGCCTTCTCCTCTGCTCCTTCTGCTCCTCGATGCGCTTCTGCCGCTCGGCCAAGAGCTGCCGCTTGTGCTCCTCGTTCTCGCGCTGCTGCTGCTCCAGCTGCTGCCGCCGCAGCGCCTCCGAGCGCTCCTTGTTGGCCAGCTGCAGCCGCAGGAAATCCCGCCGCAGCGTCGACTCCCCGGGCAGGTTCAGGATGGAGCTGCACACGGGACAAGCATCACAGGTTGGATCATCAGGTTGGAAGAGACCTTCAAGATCATTGAGTCCAAGCCCAACACCTCCACTCAACCATGGCACCGAGTGCCACCTCCAATCTTTTTTAAAGTCATCCATGGATGGTGACTCCATCACTGCCCCAGGCAGACAATTCCAGTATTTTACCACTCTTTCCATAAAAAACTTTTTCCTAATATCCAAGCTGTATTTCCCCTGGCGCAGCTTGAGACTGCGTCCTTAGTTCTGTCAGAGAAGATCCCCTCTGTGCAGCCCTGAGCCTCTTGTCCCTGCATGATTTTCTCTGCATGGTTTTCCAGCGTGGCCCCTCTCCCCTCCATCCCAACAGCATCCAAACACCCCACAGAGCCTGTGCAGCAGGGGATGGAGGGATGGGGGCCTGCAACTGCCAGGGCAGGGTGACAGAGCTCTGCTCATGGCTCACCAGTCATTGATTCACTGTAAATGGAAAGGTTTCCTTTACATTAAGTTTCTAACCAAAGCCTCTGGTGCTGCAGTGGCTGGCACACACTATATTTAGCTGTGCACAAAGCACATTTAGCATGAATCATTGCCAGCTATTAAAATACTACATTATCTCAGTGAAATAACGGAATAACCTGATACTAATTACAATGGCTCCGAAAAATGTCACCAAAGAAAGTTCCAGCCCCACGGTGCTTGCAGCAGCACCAAGGAGGTTTCATGGTGAAAAATGACATGGGAACAGGGAGTTACACTTGGATGTAAGGAACCACATTTTAAAGAGTTTTTAAATTTCACCTCACATTTTTCCACATCTCAATATCCACATTCCCATGACAGCACCATGCCATGCTGCAGATCCCACAGGCAATGGAGTTTTCTTCCCCAGCTTTTGGTTAAGGTGATCCAGAGCATCAGTTTATACCCACGCACCACCCGGCAGCAAGAATATCCTCTGCTCTGCCAGGGAACAGGACTCAGTGCTCAGACTGTCCTCTTTCCATTTCCAGTTCATATGAGCCCATAATCCAAGCTGATTTTATACAGAGCTAAAGGGATGTAAGGGCACAAATGAAATGCTGATTCTTACCTCGGCTCTCCAGAGTCATTTTCCTCCTCCTCCTCCTCACTTCCACTGTACTCATACTCTGTCTCATCTAGGAACAGAATTGCTCATCAGTGCCCTTTGCTGGACTCATTTGTTTTTCCAGTGGCTGAAAACCCCAGAGCTCTGAAGGCAGAACAGCCAATTCTCTTTACCTCGCATGACCAAGAACAAGCAGCATTACTGCTCTGCATTTTCTGGTTTTATGGGGGCCACAAGGCCAGGGAAGCACCAGCACAGGCGCAGCAACCCTGGCAACCACAGCCCCATGATGTAAAGATGGGGGTGTCCACAAAGTAAGAATTTATCCTCTTATAACAGTGAGTGACTCCCTTCTTCAGCATGGTTCTGCAACAGGAGGTGCATCACCAGCTATTGGAGCCACAGCCACAAGAAGGTGGGATTTAACCAAGGCTCTGAAGGCACCAGCTCCTCTTTCCCTGAACATATGCTCTTCCTATACAAATCCATGGAATTTCCAGGCAATGAAGATATCTGTATAAAAGCTCACTGCAATGTTGTGTTACATACTGCAATTTCTGTTGGGATATCATCTTTATCGGATGAAGGGAATTACAGTCAAAGAAAGACTCACATTTATCCAATTACTCTCCATCTCTAGGGTCCAACCTTCATTTGCCAGACTAAACACATTTAATACTTCACTGGGATCCCATTTTATTGTTTTGATTGTAGTGAAATCTATTACAAGGGGCTGGAAGGTACTCATGAAAAATTAATTCCGCTACCAATAAGAAGAGAAATAGCAACGTATTAATTTGCTGGATTCTACAAATGAGCTTTCAAATTAAAATTCAGTTCACAAGCAGCTGAACACTTTAACAAGTTTCTTCTGCTATCTGATCTTTCTTGCAGAGGACTTCGATAGGGCCTGGAGAGTTCACTGAAAACATTCAGTTTAATAGGTTATTCCTAGTCAGCGGAATTGCTCTGGGGCAAGGGTCTTATCTGGATGTTCGTTTGCACAGCTCTGCTCATCACTGGTGCTGCAGGGATGTCACGTAGATCAACACACTTGGCATGAAATACGTGAGCTGGGGAAAATTCAGCTTAGCAGCTTCACCCTCCCACACGCCAGCACGGATCTATGCAAACGTAAATTTTATACACACACACTTTAATGAATCAAAGCTTGGATGTTCCATGTGGAAATTACCATCTGGACTAAAAAAAGACACAATTTTTCATTAGGAAAAAAAATGGTATTTAAAAACACTGATTAGCTCTAATGGCAGTCACCTGTCTGCTTAGCATGAATGCCCGTTGTTCAGTTATCAGTATTTATTTTCATTTCAGTGATTGAGAGGAATTAAACCAAACAAACCAATCTGTCCCCAAAACCACACGAAGTGTGGTCACACAGAGGATCACACCTATAGAATTCAACAAGACCGCAATCAAACTCAGCCATCTCAGTGAGGGGAGCTGGTACTGAGACCATGGGCAACCCAGTCTTCTCTGCCTTCCCTCTTTTACCCACAAGCTTCACCTATATGGACATGCCTTGGTCTGCCCTAGGGATCCCCAAGCATGTGGCAGAGGTTGTGGATTGCCCAGACAGAGATGTCTGAGCACAGGGCAGAGATCAAGGATTGCTCAGAGTGCTGCTTCTCCACTAACCCTCCTCTCTTCTCCACTGACCTTTCTCTCCTCTCTTCTTTTTAGTCCTGTCGATGTGGTCCTTGAGCTGGATGCGGACTTGCCTCTCGTTGGGCTGGTCTCTGATGAAGGGGTGCTTCATCAGCTGCTCTGTGGTTGGTCTCTGGCTGTGGTTCTTCACTAGGCAGCTCTCAATGAAGGACTGAAACTTTTTAGACCTGGGCAAGAAGGGAAGGAAGGCACAGAATTAACATGTAAACGTATCGATTCTCACGTTAGAAAGAGAAAAATCTTGTTGGTATTTGAGAAGATTTTGCTCAGTTCTTGCTCATCATCCCAGAAAGCTGGGAACCATCAGTATGACCTGAGAAATCACCAAAGCCAGATGTCACCAATGGCAACCAAGAAAAACCAAGGGAGTGTTCCTGCTCCCTTCCTTCTGAACCTGTGAAACTGCAGGTAGAAATGAGATACAACACACACAGATATAAACACAATGCCAGAGTGGATTGTTTCTCCTATTTTAGAGCCCCCTGGGCAGTGTTTCAAGAGATCAATCTTTCTGAAGATGAGTGGGACAAGCTAGGTTAAATTCTTGATTTTTTTTGGATTTAAGTCCCAACATTGCAGAACTTGGTAAAGCTCAGGCAACCTCTGGGTGATGCTGCTGCCTGCAGCCCTTCCCTGCTCTCTCAGCAGCATCACAGCCCACGAGGACTGGGGGACCAGCAAGCCCCAGGTCCCCTGATCCAAGAGACTGGGATGTGTTCCTTTGACAGAGATGGGAACAGAGCCCTGCCCTCCTCACAGCCTCCCTGCCCACAAAGTTACATTCAATCTCAGCTAAAACAGTTTCAGCCAAATCTTTAATAAACAAATTTGTCTTAGTCTCAAGTGCTGCATATCCAAAGTTTTCCTGGAACTAATTTCGCCGCATTATAAACTCAAGAGAACAGGGATTTACAAGAAAGCAAGATGTTGACAGGCTACTGTAGTCTATGTAGCTTTAGCAAATAAGAAAATGAATATAAATTAATGTCAGAAGCCAACAGATACTACAGAATTGCATTAGAATAAAACAATAAGCTTTCAGGGATTTTACTTTTAAGCTGTCAGACTAAAAGTGATTTATCTTTTAAGTGCTAATCCATACAAATTGAGATGCAATAATAAAATATGCTACTGGATCCAATTAAATCTTCCCTCCAGCTTTGCTAATGAACACATCTGCCTTCCACACCTTGCCTTGAGAAACACAATGTCTCAGTGTACCCAGAAGGGACGATCAATGTGATGCTCAAAAAAAATCCACCTCTAAAATACGATTCTCCCTTGTGGGTGTGAAGCTGGAGAGACTCCAGCCCTGGATGCATGGTCCAGAGCATGTGCAAATACAGAACAGGTGAAACAGCTAAAAAGTTCTCCTCCTGGAAGTGATGGGATGGGGATCCCAGTGCACTGCAATGCCCCACAACATCTCTGAATCCTTGAGCTGCCCGAGCAGCTATGGACAGGGATTTCCTGTCCATTTTCCAGCTCAGGCTGCTGCATTTCCCAAAATGTTCTTTTCTAAAGCTTGTCCAGTGGCACAGTTCAGCCCCCACTGGAGCTGAAGACCAGCCAGGGCTTTCTCCCTGGCTCTGATCCAGCAGGACTCCACCACACTTTTCATCCCCACCCCAGGCCCAGGTCAGCCCACCTTCCTGAAACACAAACTCCTCCAGCTCCTGGGGTTTGTAAAGCTTAAATCAATGTTTGCAAAGTCTTTGCAGCTGCTTGGATGAAAAGTGGTATCACAGTGCAAATATCACCTCATTAACAAAGAGGTTTCATGTCTTTTACAAGGCAGGGCTAGAGAAGGTTTATGGGAACAAAATCACTGAAGTTCGAGTTCATTTTGCCTGCAAACAGGGGAAGAGGAAAATAAAGCTTCATTGCTGGCTGGCTTTAATTGGGAGAGAAAATGATACACCAAAGACTTTAATTTCCTAGGAACACAGCACTGTTTTAAAAGCCAGTTTGAGGATTTAGCAAGCAACAAAATTATTTTCCTCTCTGCAATTTTTAATTCAGGGCAGGCTCCCATGCCAGTGTTCTCTCTTGGCTCACCTCTCTTACCCTCAAAGGTGCTGGGGTCCCTTCACTACTTTTACATGCAAAGATAAAGATGGTCTGCCCACGGTGTACTTTTATTTATGTGCTGCTGTGCACAAAAGCAAGGACAAACTCAGGATTCAAGTCAAACCTTTCTCCATTTTGCTCTTCTCTTGTGAAAACCAGCCCACTGACTGCCAGGGAGCCACCCAAAAACCTGGTCCAACATCTCCACTCTTCCTGGGATGGGCTTGCAGAATTCCAGGACCCATCCTGGCAAGGCTCAAAACCTCCAGCTGAGAAATGAGCCAAGGACAGCAAATCTGCCCAGGGCCACATTGAAAATGCTGTGAAAATTTGCTTTCAAGGAGTTGGTGGAGCTTCATCTGGATCCTCTGGAACTTGGAAGATGAATATAGGTCTGAGCTGCCTGAGGTACAAGTATCCCAACTCTGCTGGACACCAGGGATCCCTGCTTGCTCCTGGAAGGGCAGCAGAGGCCAGGTGAGCACCAAGCTGCCCCTTTGAAGCCAAGTTTTATTACACCATGGCTTCCCAGGATATCCTTCCCTGAAAGCACCCAGGGTGCCACCCCTGCACAGGCAGAGCACAGCCCTGGGCACACCAAATGACCACAGGCAGACTCCACACAACAAAACCTGGTGCAAACCCAGGTGCAAACCTGGGACAGCTGCCAGATGAGTGTGGAAAGGTGGTGCCCAGGAACACTCCACCTTGCACTAAGCACATCCTGCAATCTCAGGGCAGGGACTAAAATATAAATTCCATCCCAGCTCCATTTTTACCTTAAGGACATGGGAAAACATCCTGCTCAAAATCTGCATTCATCAGCTCCCCTCTGCCTGGAGGCTGAGGGAGTCTTTGCTGAATAAACAGCACTTTTGTATGAAAAATAAACTCTGGAGTCTCACAATCCTTTTTGTGCTGTAGGAGTGAGGATAACAAAGGAGCAGACTGGTGATCTGGCAGAAAACAAGCACCTACACTATTTTCTCAGCTGACTAATGGTATCCTCAAAAGGTCGTGCAAAGAGAGCAAGAATATCTGAACACCCTCTGCAGAGCTGGGAATGGTCCCTCTCCTCCTGGTTTGGTACTGGAGCAGCTGATGATCAGGCTGACAAAACTTGAGATGCCTCCTGTCAAAGCCTGGGTGCGTTTTTAGGCTGGTCCTAAAAGCCCAATACCATGCATGCAAAGCAGAGGAATCCAACTCCCTCTTGCTCCTCTGTCAGCAACAAAATACCTGCTGCTGTGTCATCAATACATACCACAGGCTCTTCTCCTTTTTACTGGTGTGTGATCAATAAGATATTAAGCAAAATTTAAAGGATTAATGCAAAACTTCCCTCTGTGAGCTCAGCCTATCTGGGAACAAGGGGCAGTGCTGTCTCTCCAACATGTGGCAGATCTTTCCTGACTAAAACACTGCTGAACCTGGGGCAGGAAAACAGCACAAACCGAAGACAAGTGTTTTTAAGGACTCCACTTCCATCAATACAGAACATACAGTAACAAAACAACATCTGCTGGGCTTCAGGAATATTTTTCCTGCGGGTTTTTACTGGCATGCCTCCCTTTCTTTCCTTTTTTTTTTTTTTTTCTTTTTTCCAAAACAGTGATGTATCTTTTCCTGCAAAATTTTAAAATAAAGCCCAAACTAAGTACAAATCTCTGCATTCCTGGGCCTTCAAGATAAACCATCCTCTTTTTTTTTTTGGCCTGGATACATGTTTCCACTTGAGAAGGGAACCTGACTGGAACGAAAGGGGAGCCAAGCAAAGTGTCATCAGACTTCAGGCTGCACAAACTGCCCTGGAACAGCCAACTCTGCACTGTGAAATGGCAGTGTCAGTGTGCTTCTCTCTCTGCACACCAAGCAAGCCCTCCATCCCACAGTGGATCCTTCAGAACAAATTTCCTCTCCATGGGAGACCAAAACCCAAACTTACACTCACCAGAGTGATGCTGCAGGCCACCACCAACCCCTAAAACCATACAAATATCAACACCATGTCCCCTGCCTGCCCAGCTGCAGAAAAAGGTTGCTCCAGAAATGTTTTTGCAGTCCCTAAAGACTGAGAAAGAAACTCACCACTTCTTTGATTTCAACCTCGGGGCCGGGTTGCGGGGGATGAGGAAGAGGGCTCTCATGGGATGCATGTCACACAGAGCTGCAATTTGTAACAACAGGCATTAAACAGGGCACAGACATCCAGCTGGGAGATCCAAGTTTCCTCTGAGGCTCGTGGCAGGATGTGACTGCAGCAAAAACCCCCCACAGACAATTCCCAGCCCTGGGGCTCAGGTGAGGGCTGATGTCCCCATCCAAGGGCTGTGCCAGGGTCACTGCAGGGGCTGGCTGGGGACACCTCTGCTCCTGCAGCTCCATGTACTCAGCACCTGTCAGGTGCTGAGATCAATGGGCCAGAGCATGGGACAGCCACACCACATGCCATGATACTCTGCTTTATTTATTTGCATTTTCCAGCAAGGACAGTCCCAGAATAATGCTGAAAGCCGTGGCAGTGTGACTCGTGCAGGTGCACCAGGTGAACCCAGCGTGCCACTACCAGTGTCACACCAGCTCTGAGGTGTTTTACCTGCTTCCAGTCCTCCACCCCTTCTTCATCCATGTTTTATTTGAGGAAAACATGTCCCAGAGTGTTCAAGGATGTCTCAGGTGTCACACAGGTTTGCTGTTCTCACTGCCCACCCTGCCCCCTGGGCCATGCTGCCCTGGCAGCTCTGTCCCCATGGGTGCTGTGAGCTCCACCTCAGCAAGCCCAGGGATAACCTTGGGGTGGTGTTTCATGCACAGAGCTGAGCTCTGGCTGGTGCTCAGCAAATCCCAGCACGTTACAACCCAGGGATGAGGAAGAGAGGCATGACTGTACTCACGGGGAGCACCTTCGGCCATCTCGATGGCTGTTATCCCCAGAGACCACAGGTCACTCTGTGGAAGAAAGCAGAGGCACACTGGAGTGGAAGGAGAAACACACAAATTTATTTACCCTGTTCTCAAACCCTGCTCAGCCCCACATGGCTGGCCGAGTCTCCTAAATGACCAGAGCAGAGACAATGCACCTATTTGGGACTGATTCCACACCTGTATCACTCCTCCTTCCATCTTCTCCCTTGCCAACAGGAACACCTGAATCCCCAGCTCCCTACCAGAGAGCAGCAGAGAGCTGCCCTCCAGTGCCTGCCTCCCACCACACTAATGAGCTGTGGCTGCACCCCTGGCCCTGGTGAGGAGCCCCAGTGGATGGATTTGCTCTCCTGGCAGGGCAGGAGGCAGAGGCTGCATGTGGCCAGTGAGAGAAAATGAGCACAACCCATCTGCTGGACTGGGAACACAACCCAGACCAGTGTTGGTGCTTTCATCTAAGGCTGGAAGGGATGGGCTCTGCCTTCCACCCTTCCTCCTGTACATCCATCTCTCCCTTGCCCTGCTTTCTGCCATGTCCCTGCAGTCCCACTTTGCCTTTCTCCTCTCCAGCTCAAGAACTGCCCTTTCCAAACTGCCTCAAGCCTCTAAACCTACCATTTAGTGAGTAAATCCCAGAAAGGTTGTTTTTCCCAGTATAGAGTCCCAAAAGCCCAGCCAGAGCTAGAGAGAGCCTCTAGGAGCCACTAGCACCTTTTCACATACACCCTCCAGGAAAGACAATTTGGATTTTCAATTTCAAGGCACTTTTCCTCATTTTTAGCTCAAGTTCTCCCTCAACAAATGCCATCCTTGCTACACATCTCTGTACCTGCTTAAAAATTCTCTCTCAAATCTTTTTTTCAGCCCTTTCACAGCACAGTCTCATCCATTCTTTGTTTCTGGTCAGCTGGGATTTCTGCTGCATACTTAATTATCACAGTCTTTCCACATGATTCAGCACACATGACCCTTTCTCTCTGGGTTGCCACTGAACTCCTTCCAAATTCCTAATGTGTCTTTCCATATTGAGGTGCCCAGTATTATATGCAAGATGCCAAGTGATCTTAAAGCTGGAGGAATACAGAAAGGGATTATCACCTCTCTAAGTCTCCCAGAGAAAGCAGAAAGCTCAGCGGGAAGCACACATTTTATAATGATCTGGAATTCAGGATTTTTTTTTGAGTGGTTTTTATTTTTAAGACTGAAAAGCCTTTCAGTCCATGCAGCAAAGGGATGCTGTGCTAATGTATTTGCATTGCCTCGACTTGGGAAGGAAAGCAGGCTCCCTTCTCCCCCTGCTTTTGATTCTAAGCTTATTGACAAGATATTTCTAAAGAAAAAAGGAAGACTGGCTGGGGAAAAAACCAACAAATAACCTCAACAACAGGGGGTTTCTATTTGTTCTTTTTTAAAGTGGTTTATTTATGTGAGGAGGTATTTACTGCCTCCTTCCATAGATTACACAAGCATCTCTTTCTGGCTAAGAAAACAGTGAGATCAGAGGCTTTTTGTCCAACAGATTAAGCCTGTGAGGATTCCTCTTCTCACCCTATAAATCTCATCTTTTGTAGTCAGTATTTTAAGCCGGTCAGCTAAACCTGAGAGCATCTGATTTGCATCCCTTTAAAAAGAAATAATTATCATTTACATCCTCCCCACCCTACTTCAAAGCCAGAGCATCAGGTGCAGGGATGTGATCCGGGGTATGGACTAATGCCCAGTGGCTCCCACATCACCAGAAGCTCTGAGAGCACCCTGCAAGGAGGGTGTCAGCAGCAATCAGGATCCTGTTCCACACCCCCAGCCACGGGGAAATGGCCAGAACCAACTTCAGAGAGGCGAGCGCCCGGCTGGCTGCGAGCATCTGATCCTCGGGGACAATAGAGGGATTCTGGTCCTGGAGCTTATGCATCACCCCATGGCATATTAAGTGCCCCAGTTATTCTGGCAAGAGGAAAATCCTCAGGGATTTCAGAAAGTAGCCTGTGAAGATATCAGTTCTTTCTTTAAAAAACAATAATAAAGAGCTGTGATTAATGAGAGCGTTGCACAGGCAGCTGTTGGTGGAGCAGTGAGAGCAGCCAGTGCAGGGTGCAGCCCTGCCACAAAGCACTGCCCTCAGCAGAGCTGAGGAAATGCCTGTTGTAATTGGGTAATCAAAGAGTAATAAGCAATCGGAGATTAAACTATTTCTACATGCTCCCATCATTAACAATTTCCCTAACCCAGAGTCTGAACTCGGACTGAGGAGCTGCTCTCTGGAAAACCATCAGTTCCAAAGTTGACTGATGCACTTCAATGGCTGCAATAGCAAAGCACTATTTGGCTACTTGAAAAGCATTCATTTTTCAAAAATTTCTCTGAACAATCAGTAATTGCAGCCCAAATTGTACCACAGTGGTGGGCTGTGGCTCTGTTAGATTGGAGTGTTCTACTTTTGGAAAGCAGCTCACACCAGAGGGTCTCGAAGTCCTTTTTAAACATCACCTTGTGAAGTGACCTCTCAGCATGCACATGAACAGAGGCACAGCAAGCTTTACACATGCCTGAGCTTCCCCCCCCACAGTTCATGTGTCAATGTCCTCCCTGCCTCCCTGGATACACTCAGTGGACCTTAGGAGGTTTGGAGACAGAAATTCAAGTTCTGGACACTTCAAAAAACCAAGAGATATTTCTACAGATGTGTGTCCAGAAACTTGCAGTAAGGCAGAAACAGGATAAACTATATTAAGCTGTCCCTGCTTTAAGCATCAGACCTCACTGTAGTTTGAAGGGGCAGGTGGGACTCCTACCCTTCCTGTGGATCTGCTGCATGGCACAGGGCTCTGTGCCACATTATAACTCAGCGGCGATGTTGTGCTGCCACCGATCCAAAAATAAACTTCAAACAGGCTGGAGAGACATGTGAAAAGTAGGTCAGCCCCCTAAACGTCTGATTGTGTGGCAGCCTTCACATCTCCCTGCAAATATCAGCCTGCAGGCCAGAGGATGTGATTTTACCCTTTCTAAACCCAACCTGACTCCTTCTCCAGAGTAAACAGAGCAAATACAGCTGGTTTGATTGGAGTATTTAAATACACAGCACCAAAAAGCAGGGCAGCAGGGTAGGAAGCCTGAGTCTGACACCTTTCTCTGCACGGGGAAAGACTCCTCACAGTAAATTTGGATATGTGAACAGCACAACAAAGATTCGGGCTGGATCTGAACTGGCATCCCCAAACCCCACAGCCAGAAAGCAGAAGGAGCCTGTGCTGCCTGCCAGTGTGTTTTCCAAAGCTGCACGGATCTCCTGAATTCCTGAGCAGGAAGATGCTCAGTGTTTAGGTACCTTGAAGTCGTAAGTGGCATCGGGATTCTCGTCGCAGGCGATGACCTCGGGGGCCATCCAGTAAGGCGTCCCAATGAAGGTGTTCCTCCTGCCCACCGTCCTGTCCAGCTGGGCACTGACACCAAAATCCACTGGAGCAGGGAGACAACGGGGCATCGTAAGGTCAGAGACAAACCTGAGCAACGCTCTGCTGCTGAATGTAAAACATTGCATTCATTCAGAACAACTCTGCACGGCCAGGGAAGGAAGACGTGGCTGAAGACACTGCTGTTTGATCTCTGCTGGGATCAACAGAGGTCAGGCAAGGATAAACCTGATCATCTGATGACCAGGTTTTGTACAAAGCCCTGTGCCTTTTCCTCCTTGCCAGGAGGCAATGAAAAGAAATCACAGCTCCTCATACTAATGAGAAACAGGGTTAGCAACATGAATAAGCAGCAGCCTTTGTTCTACGCTTGCTCATTTGAATTAAAGCCTGCCAAATACTGGTGGAAGCCTCATTTTTCTACCTAAATTCTTGCTGCAAATGGCAGAAATGCAAAAGACTTAAGGAACTAAGGGCCAAGGACAGAGGCCCATGGGAAATGTCAAGCAGAGAGCTGCAAAATGAAGCAAAAAATGATGAAATCAAACCAATGAGAGAATACTCTATGGTCCACTAACTGCACTCTGTACAACACAATGGCTGGAGATTTGCCCTGGAGAATTTCCCCTTGAAGGGAACCTTCACCAGCATAAAGCCCAACGAGCTGATGGTGCCATCTGTTAAGCCAGGGTTTTATTCTGTTGTAGATGGAGAGAGAAGGCATGGGAAAACCAGGCTTGCACCACACATGGCCAGTGTAAGGGATCTTCCACCACCAGCATAAAATAAAATGTGCAAAGACGGCCTTAATAACATTGATACTGAACAAGGGAGGATGTGAGCATGTCATCTGCACTGATCTGCTGCCTTCCATATGATCTCCACACCAATGCCTGCTCTTCTCCAGGGTGACTAACACAGTGCACAAAATTCAGAGTCATTCTTGCAAATTAAGCCCCCTCCATCAGGTTAGCTTGGAAAAGGAGCTCGGATTATGTCACGCTGAACTAAAAATGGATTATCCTCCAGGACACTGCTATGCAGCTGTGGGGGAACAGCCCCTGACAACATCTGGTGATGCACACAGGGCAATTTTCAATCCAGGGCATGAAAAATTGGTGTTGGTTGCTTAACCTGTACCTGGTGGCAGAGCTGTCTGAGCAGAAACACCAGTGCAAGTTCATCTCTGCAAGCAGAACCTGGCCACCAACCCCTGCCAGTTTGAGGCACAGCACCTGGTCAACACCCAAGGTCATGTATCAAAGCCAACATGACAAAACCCACAGAGGAGCTCTTGGTACCCATCCTCTTTCTTCAGGTCATGTACAAGCCAGTTTTGCTGCTTCCCCCCAGCCAGCCCACCTGCAGTTTCCAGGAGCTCTAACCCACTCTTACCTAGTTTCACTTCTGCATTTTCTGTCAGCAATACATTCTGTCCCTTGATGTCTCGATGAATTACTTTGTGCTGGTGTAGATGACTCAAGCCCTGGAGAATTCAGAGAAAGGTTAGAGGAACCCAAGTTCAAAGCATGTTATTTTCTGACATTCCTCCTCAACCAATTATGCTCCAGAAATGAAAGGTTCACAGTTGGAGTTAAGCACTCGAGAATGCTTTTGTTTATCACATGCTCCAGACACTGTCCCATGTCCCATGCTGGGAGGACATGCCTGGCAAGGAGCCTGTCCCTTCTGTAGGGTTTTAAACCCAGTCTTTCACATTCCTGCAGGAACCTGTGTTAGCCCAAATTCTTCCATTGTCACTCCAGACATGATTTCCCCCATGTGCTCCCTTGCCTCAGGGAGCCATTTCTGTGGCAGAAATAATAGAATGGGTTTGTCTCTCCTCTCTCCATTTCCATCATCCAGAAACTGATGAAAACAATTCTCTTGTTATATCGGTCCAATAAACTGGATTTCAGTACACTGAGAAGCTTGTATTAAAAAAGCTACCATGCAAATACGAATGTTATAACTTGCACATATCCCTAATAGAGATATAGCTCAAGTAAAAAGCCTGTCTCAAAGGCTAAAGGTAAACTAGCTTTGCTGTTGTGCTGGTTTATTAGCTCATTAATTTATTTTTGCAACTCACATTTTTATTTCGTTCATTTATTATTTCACTTTCAAAGTAACATCCACCCAGACTGCCAGCTTAGGAAAAACATGATTACTTCAAAAACTAATTTTGCATTAGGTTTACATTTCACATTAAACATTCATATTTGAGGAAGAAAAGGATTTCTGCTATCACTTCTGGTAGTTATTAGTCATTTTACGCTCGTTACCTTGGGAAAACTGTGGAACAGATTACATCTGTATAGGAGTCCTTTTTTTAGCCATATTATACTTGGTTACAGGCATCTCTGAGCATTGGAGGCAAAGCAAACACTCCACTGGATTTCAATAAATCCTTTAACAAGGTGGGATTGAGCCTCGTGTTAGAATTCCAGCTGTCCATCACTGTCTGAACCAAGTGTGAGCCATGCTCTGCAGAGTGAGGCTGGGAGCCTTTCCTCACCCCAAACCCCACAGAGGTCACCCACCACCCACCCTAAAGTGTGGCCAAACTGCAGTGGGTGACACTTGATGGTGGCCCTGGGACATGAGTCAGAGGCTGGGCTCTGACTCACTGCCAGGGACTATTTTGAGGAGCAGGCTCATGGAGCTCAGACACTTAAAATAAGCCCATGTAACTGTGGTCTCCTGGCACTGAAAGCAGTGTCCACACAACAGCTGGTGAGCTGCAGTGCCAGCATCTTCTGCACATCATGCTGGTGTGGACAGTGGCATTCAGGGACAAGGCAGAAGTGCTGTGTCACCTCTGGACAGCTGTGGCAGCCTCACTGTCAGGCACATTCGGAGAGACCATTTTGTCTCATTTTTCTTTATAGAATCATAGAATTATTTAGGTTGGAAAAGACCTTTAACACCACTGAATCCAACTATAACCCTGACAGTTGCCAAGGCTACCACTAAACCATGTCCCCAAGCGGCACATCCACACCTCTTTTAAATCCCTTCAGGGATGGGGATCCATCCTTCCCTGGACAGCCTGTTCCAATGCTTAACAACCCCTTTGTGAAGGAATTTTTTCCTAAACAACTGGTGTTGTTTAGGTGCAACTTGAGGGCCTTTCCTCTCATCCTATCACTTGAATATCTTGTACATGTTTCCTTCACATGCCAAATATTCCTGTTTTCTCTTGAACAAATTCTCAGTTCACAGAGCAATAGATTTTAATGCAGGCCAACCATTACAATCCCATCCTCTGACCTCAGCAATGCAAAATGCAGGAAAGTCATTGCTGAAGCTGCCATCTCCCAGTACATGAAATTCTGGCATGGCCCATTTTAAGACATTTCAGTCAATCATTTATATTGTGAGTATAAAAGCTGCAGCATCCTCATTAAAATCAGACGTGGATTTAATAAAACATAGGATGCTTTTTAATCACGAAGGTTCTTCTTTCCACAGACTTCATTAGTCCTCACCTTTCTGTTAACCAAAAACATAATTCTAACATAAATAAATCTTCGCCCTTTTAATACTAATAGGAGATTATAATTTTTGTTGAAGGAAAAAGAGAGTTAAAATTCAGGGAACTGACAGAGCCAAAGGGCATTAAGCAGGGCTGATTTATTATGCATCATCCAGGCACATGAATCATTCAGGCCTGCCAGCACCGCAGAGGCTCCAGCCCATGGCAGCACAGCATCCACGAAATCTGTGGAGCCAAAGGCTTCCCGTGTCCCCTGAGCACTCAGCTGCCACACTCCCAGCAACATCCAGCTCCCCCTGGACACTCACCCGCAAAATCTCTCTGCAGATGTAGGCAATCCACTCCTCCTTCAAGGTGTTCCCCTTGGTGTTCTTGATGAGGTCGGTGACGGAGCCCGCGCCGCAGAACTCCATCACCAGCTGCCAAAGGGAACAGGAATGTAATTAATGACATAAATGTCATGCAGTGACACCAGCAGCAGCAGCCTGACCCCAGGGCAGGACCCTGACGCTGGCATTGCTGCTGTGGGGACCCCACAGTGCTACACAGAGCCTTTGGGACTTCATCCTGAACCTATCAGCTTGTAACCCATTTGGGGTTTGTTATAAAATGAAACAATAAAAGGCTGAAAGGCTTGTGGCCCTCCAAAAGACTGGGAGCAAGAAACAGGAATCAGTTCAGTGCTGAAAAGCAGTGAAAAAGATCGGAATCTCAAACTCTACCCTACATGCCCTACTTGATACTTCTGATCAATGTTTAATATCAACAACAATAAAACAAAACTCTGCCTCTTGCATGTAAAGCTCTTCAAATCTGCAAATACAAAGGCACCGAGGCAGATATTTGAAAGCTTCCTATCATTTAGGAACCAGGTGTAGTTTTCAATTTTTATTTTTTATTTAACCAGAAGATCTTTGGTTCTGATCATGTGTTTGAGCAGGAAACCTCCTCTGAGGGGAAGGTTGCCAAGCAGTGTCAAGGCTTCCCAGGAGAGAGCTGCTGCCCTGCTGCTCAGGTTGCTTCCAAAATGACTGGCCACCACTGCTTGTACCACTTCCGAAGTTTCAGAATATCAAATATAGACGTGTAACGATCTAATCCGGCCCAAACTTAATCTTGTCATTGAACAACTGTGAAATAAACGTCACAGAAATAGCAGGGGATGTGAGTCTGCCTCCCAGGAATTTTGCAGATCCCAGGGTGTGCAGGAGCTGTCGGCGTGCTCCAGAAAGCCAGCACAGCCCGTGTGTGCAACAAGCTCCTCCAAGGCCTGTGCAAGTGCTTCCTCTCAGATGTGAAACCATGTTTTCCAATTAGATCTGCTTCCTACTTGAAGATATCCCCTTGCCAGTGGTTCTTTGCCAGATTCTTCAATGTGCATGTTTCAAGTTTCTTATCACACGAGGCTTACATGGCATTTAACGTTCTCCAAGTAAGTGACATCACTATTAAAAGCATGGGCCAAGTAGAGAATTAAAATGGCAGAAGGGTGACTCCTAACCAAATTGCACAAATGCAGTGATTTAGGACTATCATAAATTATTATGATCATAAAATCCAGACACAGGACTGCCATAAATCTTCAGGCTAAATGAAATACTTGAGCAGACTATACCTTGCTTGGCTTTGACCACGCTCCTATTGTTAGTTTTGATGTTAAGTTTCTCTTCTCTTCCTGAACTGTTGCTGGAAAATTCTTAGAATATCCCTGTTATGTCATGAAAGTGGCTTCAAGAAATGGAAGAAATGGCAGAAATGGATGGGTCACTGGTCAAAATCTGCTCCATGCAAAGGCAAGGAATGCACCTACAGCTCTTCCACCCCAGCAGGGGCCAAACCGTCCAGCTGGGTCACTGACATGGCCTAACTCCTGGTTACTCATTGCTCAGTGAATGGGGAATAATGGAATAACTGGTTTCAAAGCTGCTTTTCCTCTCTTTCTTCCCTTTGGACCATTGACACGTGGGGAATATCAGTGTGTGCATGTGTTTCTGATTAAACAAACATTTGGGATACCACAGCAGCAAATCTGGAAAGGAAAATCCAAATGTTTGTAGCTGAGCCAGCCACAAACATCTTGCAATCCAAAATGCTGCCCTCTCCAGTCTTCTTCCACGGAAACTCTTCCACAGGCTCTCACCAAGGCTTGGAGCAAGAGGAGGAGGAAGGGTTTGCTATGCTGTGCATGGCAATCACAGTGCTTGAAAGAAAATGTAAGAAATCCCATTTAAATACACAGTGCATCCATTAATTTGTCAGATTATCTTAATGGAGCTGGCAGTTTGCTTGGTCCTCTACCCTGCCCTTGATTTCCACAGAGCAAAGATTAACTTCACACCAGGAGGGGAATAATACGGCCACCTGCTGATGTATCCCAAATCTGCAACTGTGAAATCTCCTGGAGATTAAATTAACAGAGAGAAAAAACAGAAAGTCACAGAAGGCGTGTTTCCAACCTGGTTTTTAAGGGGTGCATAGTCCCATAACATCCATAGGGAAATACCCAGCACTGGCAGATCTCTGCCAGCACCAAGAGGAACCAGATGCAGGGGTGCTGAGTACCACTAACAGCCCAAAATGCCATGAATTCTCCAAGAAAATCTGAGGGCTTGTTCAGCCATGCAGAGAATGAATGGTTATGGTCTATCTGTGCATACTGTCAGCAGTAAGGACAGGTAAGCACCAGAGAGGGAGAAGAACAATGCACGTACTGCCATAATATCAATTCATCAACACCAAGTGATATGATGGTATGGTATGTTTAGGCTGGAAACCAACAGTCTTCCAGGAAAAAAATTAAAATGAGCAGAAGTTCTTGCTGATTTTAAGGCAGAGCTTAATACACTCAGAAAAGGCTTCAAATGGCACTTGGATACTAAAATACTTTCTCACCTGTCTCATACCTCTGGGTGAGTGCTTTGCCCTCACACACTTGCATCATTACCAATTTTCTTAAGGGATGAAATCATGATGGAGTAAGACAATAAACTGGAAATGCATACTGAATTTTTATTAACCATAATTAAAATTATCATCAAGATGGGCTAAAGGTAAGATCATCTTCTGAAATTTAATTTGCAAGGACATTTATTGAGGAAGTATTTTTAAATACAGTTCATTTAGTATTTACTTAGCTCTTCATACCAGAGTGACAGCAAACTTCATAAGCAAGGCAAATTCAGAAGCTGCAGCTGTAAATCTCTGTGTCCTGCTGTCTCATGAATCTTTTGTTTAAAGAGCCTTTGCAGTTTTCAAAGCAACCACCACCTTCCTCAGTTTGGGAATGGCAAGACCTCTGCTCTGATCACTGCTGTGTATTACCTGGAAGAGCTCAAACCCAAGCATCTCCAGAACACCAACCCAAATCCATCTTACAGTGAACTGCTCCAGCTTGTCCACAGGAATTCCCCAGATCAAATCCTTTATTACACAAGACAAATCCTTCTGTGTTCCTATGCCTCAGCCCAGGAACAATTTGACTTCTTCTAAGTTACATGAAACAAGCACACAACATCCTCAGGCTAAAATGCTGCTGGAAATCAATCCTTCTGCTGTGTGTGTAAACAGAAGCTGGGTGTAACATGGTCCCATGTGCCCAGGCCACTCAAATTTCTCATCCCACCCCACAGCCTGGCTCCCATGCAGAAAAGTCCCTCATGACCCACACTGTGACATCTAGAGCCAGCAACAGAGCATTAAAAACACAGAGACTTTCCCTTGGTGGACCAGCAGAAAAGATGATGCTTGTTTCAGAAACAGAAATAGCAATCAAATTGGTGTCAAGCAGCAACTAAAATATTCAGCAGCAAGATAAGGCCAGGTTTTCATTGCTTCTGTTGGTGCTGGGGTGGGAGCAGGCTGAGACACTGCAGCCACACACCCAGGGAGGAGCACAGGGGCCAGCACTGCTCTGCTCACCTCTCCTCTCTCCACTCCAGCAGCAGCATCCAACTGCTCTCATATGAGTTCCTCAATAAATGACTTGCCTGCATCTCCCTGGATGCCAAGCCCAGCCAAGCAACCCATGCCCCTTGGAGAGGCAGCAGGCAGCTGCTGCCACCACAGGTCCTGAGCAGGCTGAAGGCCTTGGGTTAGAAATGGCAGCAAAAGGAGCTGGGCTCACAGTCCTGCAGTGTTTAGAGCACTGACATTGCTCTGAAGAGGAGTGAGAGTTAAATAGTGCTGGATTACTCTGCCAGACAGCAGCAGAAAGCAGCTCTGGTAACCCTGAGCTCTCAGTCAGGGGACAGAGGAGCAGCCCTGATCCCCTCGCACTCCCCCAGGACTGCAGAGCTTGGAGGGACTAAAGAGATACAGCTCAACCGAAAACTGACCCCTCTCAAATGCTTCATGATCTAATTTCTGTAATGCAAAGAATCAGCAACTGCCCAAAAATATTTTTCAGGGTATATAAGCAGATTAAGAGCAATCCTGCTCAGGGCTGCACAGGTGTAACCCCGTGCTTTCACACCTCATGCCTGATTTTCAATGGAGCCTTGCTGCCCTCGTTTTTGCACTCCAGATCCCTGGTATGACTCTGTTCACATCACCCCAAAGCAATTCAATGGGCCCCTAGAGCTCAACAGAGTGAAAAAACATATTGCAACCACACAATCACAGCCCCGAGCACCGCACAGCTGCAGCGGTGCCACCCTGACCGAGGGGCTGTTCCTGAAACACCCTCATTCCTTCTTCCCCCACACTGCCCCAGATTATTTGCTGCAGAGGACACCCTGGAGGCCACCCAGCCACGTGGGTATCTGGCAATCTGCCTATTAGCAATTTGTCCCCCTCGGTGACAGCTGTGGCTGCGGGCAGGGTTGCCATGGCAGCCCATCCATCACTGCTGGCCCTGGGGACTGTGCTGGGCTCTGCCCTGCCCTGGGTGGGCTCTGGGTCCCTGCCAGCCCTTGCTCAGCCCCCACACTCTGCACAGCCCCCCTGCCTGCTGCCCATGTGAGGGGGGGAGCCTCTGTCCATGGCCTCAGTGCACAGTGGGCAGCAAGGGCAGATGACAAGTGTCCAGCTGAGTGGCACCTCCATGACCCTGCACAGGGGCACAGTGTGTGGGAATCACAGTGCCTGCAGCTTCCTGCAGTCCTCAGGGCAGAGATCCTCTGGGATGGGGCCACCTCCCCCATCCAGCTCACACTTCTTAATGAATGCCTCATCTCCAACCATTTAAAAAAAACACCCACCCCAAAATATTAACACAACCCCTCTGCGTTATGCCCAGCCTGGTATGCCATAGCTTAAGATTTGAGAAGAGCAAGGGGAATTTCATGAGTTTAACTCTGAGAAGCAGCAGTGAACTGATTATCTGAGTCCTCACATCCCCTGGGAATTTCCCCAGTTTCTACAGCCCACCCTCACCCTGTGCCCCTGCACCAGAGCAGGACCCCCTTGCCTCAGCTAGAGAGAGGCACAAACCCTCTCACAAACCCACAGCACCCCAGAATCCAACACATTATCCATCGTAAGAATCAACCTACCTCATGTTTTTAAATTTCTTTTTAAATGTTCTGTGAAGGTTGTCCCTATGACTTCTGCTTCCTTTTTTTTTGCCTAACATAGCAGATTTGTGATGCATCTGCTAGAACACCCTCCACACAGCTCCCTAATTTCTGAACACAGGGTTGTTTAGTGAGCTTGGGCTCACCTTTCAGGGCAAGTGGCTGCTGTGGAATGGAGCAGCAGCACTGACAATACTTCATGTCAGAAGCCTGCCACGTTTCTGAGAGATCTTAATCTCCACTGAAAGAGTACCCTATTTTTTATTTCCGTATCAGCCTCCCGAGTGTCGATAAAAAGAATTACTTGGGCATTATCAGAAACCATTTTATTTCAACAAAGAGCCAATAAAAAATAAACAAGCCTTTATCTGTGAGGGAAGACTGATAGAGTTCACATGAGTCCTAATTCAATCAGATCCTGAAACAACAGCTATTTAACACTGTGCCACCAGCACACCTCTCCTCCAGGGCTGGAGAGCTTTCCCAGGAATTCCTCCACCAGTTCCCAACACTGGGCATAGACTTAAAAATCCCCTCACATCCCAGAGTAAGAAAAGCAACTTTTACAAGTATCTTTTTCACTAACACATGAGAAAGGCCCCAAATTGAGAGGAGAGGCAGTGGTTTGGTAGAGAATTCAGGTTATCTAATCTGCCTTTCCCAGGGGGCAAGAACAAGGAGCACAGCTGGATGATGGCCACCTTCTCCCCTTGCATGACTGGGTGACCCACCAGGGAAAACCCAGGTTGTCCTCCTGACTTGGTGTGTGTGAAGGTGATCCAGCACACACAGCCTCCTCTGCTGTGTCATGGTGATGGGGATCCATGGAGGAATCATATCCTGAGTAGGAAGGGATCCCAAAAGGACCATTGAGTCCAGCTCCTGGTCCTCAAAAGGAAAATCCCAAGAATTCCACTCTGTGGCTGAGAGCTTTGTCCAAACACTGCCTGAGTTCTGGCAGGCTTAGTGCTGTGACCCTTCCCCAGGGAGCCTGTTCCAGTGCCCAACCACCCTCTGCGTGTACAACCCTTTCCTAGCATCCACCTTAAACCTCCCCTGACACAGCTCCTCACCCTCACTCTTCATGCCATGCCTATTAATCCAAGGAGTTCTCTAAGGAGCTTTCCTTTTTGAAAGTTTGGACTGTTCCTTTATTAACACTGTGTATGCCAAAGAGCCCTTTGTACTGGAGCTGAAGGAAAGAAACCAAACCAAACCAAACCAAACCAAACCAAACCAAACCAAACCCAACCCTCTTGCCTGGTCAGAGCACACAAACCCCAGACCCAAGCAGTGTAAAGGCACTGAGCAGAGGCCAGCACCAGGGAGGGCTCCTCTTGTTACTGGGGGACTTGGTACACAGTTTGTGGGATTTTTTTTTCCCTCCAAGTACTCCTGCAGCACAAGGAGGAACATTGTGGGTTGTTTCAATATTTCACTTAAAAGAAAAAAAAATTATAAACCGGCCAAAGCCAAATGGAATTTCATGGGATGAAAGAGCATTTCTCAGCCTGACAGCTTTTACCTCACTGAATCCCAGGCCAGCTGCAAAGAACGTGTTTTTTAAGAGTTCCCATCAAAAATAACCAGGACACCCAGGCTAGGAATGCCCCTGGAGTCCAAGCCCAGAAGTCCTCCCAATAATTCAGTGTACCAGAAAGTCTTGGAGAACAAACTGGCACAGAAGTCCATCAACTCCAGTTTTCTCCTGGAAGGAATGTCCTCTGAATCCTTCCACTTCCCACTGGATGCTCTGGCATGTGGATGCAGGGGCAAACAGCTGAAGACACTGAATGTTTTGCTAAAATAAAGCCTATGTTGTACAGAAACTGCAGGGAAGAGTGTGCTGCTGCACTTCAGCATCTCCATGGTCTCCCAGGTGAACCGTGGGTATTTGTTACCCCTGAAAATTTAGCAACCTTGCACAGGCACAGAAAAGCTTTGGAAACCACACATAGGTAACACAGAACTGCCTGCATTTACAAGACTGTGAGGAAATAAAGACTTTTTCGACCACAGGACAACATCCAGGTCGTTGTACTGATGATAATTCCAAAGTAGCCTTTTCTCCAACAGACCCCTAAGGAAAGCAGGATCCTACACTGCTGCTCTGATGGCCCAGGCACTGCAGGCTGCTGCTCCAGGGACTCCAACCAGCACAGCCAAGCTCAGAACACAGTACAACAACTTTAATTAATTTTACAGCCACGGCCGGAGCCCCAACCCGCGGTGCCACTGCCCTGCCCAGCCCCTTGAGCACCAGCTGCCACCAAAGGGAGTGGGCTCTGATGCTCTGTCTCTCCTCAGGGACAGAGAGGATTTAAATCCCATCCTCCCTTCTCCGGGAATGCTGAATTAATAACTGAGAAGGCCCTGACAAGGGAAGCAGCAGGAGGAGGCAGCTGAGGATTTACAGAGATGCAAAGCAGCTTGGAGCCCTTCAGCAACATCAGGCATCTCCACTGGAGTGGCTGAGCAGCCACAGACCTCCCTGACCTCCCCTCACCTTCCTCCTCCTCTTTATTTGCCTGCACAAGCTCCATGAAACTCGAGAGGCAGCACCAAGAGCTGGCAGGAATCACCCAGCACATCCTCCAGCCTCCATCTTCCCAGAGATTCTCCCAGCTCCCTCCAAATGCCAGAAGATGGAATGATTTTCAATTGACTATTGTACCAAAGATATTGCTAATGACACTTCAGAATAAAAATGGCTTTACCATCAGCCTGCAAAGATTTTATGGGAAAATGGAGAAGTGTTTTGCAGTGCAGCAAGAGCCTGTTCAAAGCCATGACTTTGAAAAAGATGGATGCAAAATAAGGGGTTTTGTGTAAGCTGGGTGCTGGTAAGAGGACAATTCAGAGTAAAAAATCTCTGTCAAATCCCAGGTATTTAGAAGAGAAGAAAGCAACTTACCCAGAGCTGATCATCCATTCCTGGTGGGTTCTTTTTAATAAAAGCACCATAATACGTAGCAATATTTCGGTGGTGAGAATACTTCTTCAGCATGTTAATCTCTTGCTTGATCTCTTCCTCTTCATCCTGGGATTAGGTGAAAAGAAAAGCAAAACCAAACCAGAGGCATTAGGAGACTGCACTTCACAGGGTCTGAGTTGTCTTTGTACATGGGTGAACTTCCAAGCATCCCACTCCTGACTGACCTCTCAAGTTTTTGCACCGTTTTTTTACAGCCACTTTGCAGTAGAGCAAAGCCTGGGAGCTGGGCTGGAGATTCATGTTGCTCTGAGGCTCAACCATACCTGCATTACCCCAGTGATGCATTAGCACACCCTCACACACACACCAAAGGCCCAAGAAGGTGTTTTTTTGGAAACCACTGCATGGCAGAAGTGCTCCTGTGCTCCAGCCCTCTGGCACATCACTCCTGCCCACCCTGGGAGCAGCACAAGACCTCTGGGGACACCAGGAATTGCTGGCGGAGGGGTGGCACCACATGGGGAGCAGGCAGGTGCTGCCTGTCCACAAACTCCACCAGACTAACTCAGCCCTGGTGACAAGCACCATTCCCATGGGCTGTCCCAGCCCCTCCTGTCCCCTCTGCAAAGTGGCATTAGCTGAAGCAGCTGAGGCAGAGGAGCCACACCAGCTCCTGTTTTGATGTCCCACCTCTTTGTTCTCCAACCAATCAAACGTGCCCTGGTTTTATTTTAAGCTGACCGAATTCCAGCCTGCTGTATTTCCACAGGCAGCACTTGGCACCTTGAGGTCAATGAGCTTTATTATAAAGGACCAGAAGGGCTGTTTGTTCTTCCTTCTCCTTTATTCCCCTCCTGTCCCTCACCTGCTTCGCTTGACCTCAGTTTCACAAATGGGCAAAGGACAAGACACCCAGAGAGCAGCAGAGCTGAGCAGCAGCTTTTCTTGAGGAGCAGTGCCCCCTGACCAGGTGTCACACAACACAGACAGAAACACATCTTTCTTCCCAAAATACCATGGAAGTGGTTTAGTGACCATGCTTCCATTCAGGGAAGAACAGCAAAGGTGAGGACAGAAGGAACAAGTACAAGAAATATCTGGATGGAGCTTGCATAAACAACCTGCAGTTTTATTTTCAGTGAGAACGTGCAGGGTATAAGCACCAAAGAGGAGGAACAGGCTGAAAGATTATAAAGAAAATCTGGGGACTATACTAGAAGAACCTTTATCACCACTCTTCTTCAAGCTGTCAATGACTTTGTTTGTTATCATTTGTCCAGGAAACCAGGGGATGTAACATGATGTTTATCAGGCCCAAGAGGTGATTTTTTTTAATTGAAGCCCTTCGCAACAACAACTAAAAGGCAGCTGGATGCTCAACAGTGGTGGGAGCAAGGAGCAGCACTCAGCACAAAATCCCTCCAGCTCTCTGAGCATCCAGAGAGCTTTTCAGTCATCCCTCAATTCACACCTGGCTTTCTAGGAAAAAATGGAGGCAAGGCAGGGGGACCCCTGCTCTTAAGTTTTGTTTTGACTCTGCCTTCAAGTTGAAGAACTCAAAATGGGTGGAAAAACCCTCCAAAGCATCAGAGCTGTGGATGGCACCTGAGGACGTGTCTGCATGGCCAGGCTCAGGGGCTCCAGCCCAACCTCCTGCTCCAAGCAGGACTACTGAGAGCAATCATCCCCAGCAAATCCAGCAAGAGAGGGAAGCAAATGGCATCATCACAGCCAGCTGCTGCAGCTACTCCAATCCCAAACCCAACCTAAGCCACGGGCCAGGCTTTGCTGCCACACTCTGCCTCCATCAATCGATTCTGTTCCATCCATCCCTGGAAGTAGGTCATGCTGCACACAGCAGGACCAGCCCCTAGAAAATGAATCCAAACTCTTAATTCAGAGATAGCAGCTGCCCAAACTGATGAAGTGCTGCAATTTGAAGGCCTCTATGCTGCAATCTCCCCTAACAGATAATTAGTAAGAGCAGGGATGAGTTAAACAAAGCCTCGTTGTCAGAAGCCTGTCAGGGTTTAGTGCCAGGCACGTGGTCAGGATGAAATGCTGTCTGGGAGCTCACTGAACACAGAATCATCATGGTTGGGGTTGAGACAGACCTTAAAGATCACCTAGTTCCAGCCCCCCACCATGGGCAGGGACACCTTCCACTAGAGCAGGTTGCTCAGAGCCCCATCCAGCCTGAGCTTTACAGTCCAAAAGCTGCAGATGGCTATGGCTGGGATGACCACACTACTCCTGCTCTCTGCTGACTTCTGAAAGAGTCACTGTCATCAGGGATATCCTGGAAAACCAGGTGGGATGGAAGGTCAGGACAAAATGAAGCAGAGGCAGCACTGAAATCGTGTGTGAGGAGGAGGTGAAGGACTGAGTTTGGGTTTGCAGCAGCAGCCTTTGCCCTGAGCCTGGAGCAGGTGCCAACATGGCTGTAAGCACAATGCAGAGACCAGCTTTAGAAATTCCTCCAGAAGAAATGCCCAGGACCATTCCTGCAGGCTCTGGAAGTGCCTTCATCATCAAGAGGCACAGCCAGCCCTTACCACAGCACCGGTTTGCACTGCCTGAACCGTGGTCCCTGCTCATCCTACCCTGAACGAGCCTGCCCTGCCTAAAAGCAGCCTAAGGGGGAAATAATTAAATATCCAAAAGCCACATCCCATGACAAATATCTGATTTACACCTTGTACATTCAGACATGAGGCCCAGCTTTGTAAGGCAAAGTCTGAGATCAGGGACATCTACTTAAAGGAGTCTATGAAATTATTATTGGGCAGGATCAGATTTCAGGTACTTTTCTCCAGTACCTTTCCTTGTTTTAAAACCACTGAATTAAGTAGGGATTCAAACTGAAGCCTGTGTTTGGCCTCAGAGTAATATTTTGATTTCTCAGCTAAAATTCATTCAAACATCAGATTTCATCCCATGGGAATTTCACTGCTATTTATACCATGGGTTTATGCTTGGTGGGTCTGCCTATTCCCTTAGAGCCTGCTTCCCATGGGAATTAGATAAATGGCACTTGCAGATACTGCAAGTAAACAGGAACAAATCTCATTCACATTTACAGACTTACTTCCACACATCATTTCACCTGTTAGCACCAAAAATTACCAGGATGAAGGTTCCAGAGATATTAATACTACACTATAGCATCTAAGGTATTTCAAAACAGATTCCCAAGGCCAGCTGACTGCTTTCCCAGAGAGTCACTTCTGTGTGTGCTGAGCTCTTGAAGGCTAATTTAAAACATTAACTCAAAAACTAAGGTGGGTAGACTGTGATTGAGTCCTGATTTTAAAATGTGTTATTTCAGTAAAAAAAAAAAAAAAAGACAAAACCTAACAAAACACATTCTTACTCCCAAGCCTGGTATTGTTTCCAGTGCAGAACTTTGGGAGGGATAGTACTGCAGTCAGAAAAAAATTACTCAAGAAAAAGCATCTTCATGCCATGCTTCTAAATGCATCTGTTTAGGATTTTTAGATCATAGCAACTCATTTTTTCTTTTGTGGCAACTGGGAAATGGTGAAACCATCCTTTGCCCTCATTTTTTTTTATTCATTTAATGATTTGTAAATTCTTCGTTCTCAGTCTGACACAAGTTTTGAAAGAGACACCTTTGAGACCAGGGTGATGTGGTTTTTTCCTCTTTATCAGTAGGCTGCACAAGAATTATTCAACTTGCCTCGTGAAGTTATTCCTGACAATAATTGCAACATAGTTTTGGTGAACAAAAGCTCTTCAGTGAAAATCATGGATGCAGAGAAACAGAAATGAGTTATGAACACACAATCCTGTTGCTACTTTTGACATGGTCATGTGCAATAGGACAGAAGGGAATGGCTTCAAACTGACAGAGAGCAGGGTTAAATGGAATATAGGGAAGAAATTCCTTCCTGTGAGGGTGGGGAGGCCCTGGCACAGCGTGCCCAGAGAAGCTGTGGCTGCCCCTGGATCCCTGGAAGTGTCCAAGGCCAGGTTGGATGGGGCTTGGAGCAACCTGGGATGATGGAAGGTGTCCCTGCCCATGGCAGGGGCTTGGAACTGGATGACCTTTAAGGTCCCTTCCAACACAAACCATTCTATGATTTCCTTTAGAATTTACTAAGGCATTTGAAAGAGTCACTGCTGGAACTGGATGCTGCTTTGTTTCAGCATTCAAGTACTCAACCTCCAAAACTCTTCCAGATTTATTTTTTTCTCACATATTTATAAAAACTAAAATCTCTTAATGGCACATATCACATTAAGACAAAGGCAATTTACTTCCCAGGAACATCAGTCTTCCACCCACCCCCACACATTATCACACCCCATCCCCTTTCCTTTCTTAAATGTAATTTAGGATGCAGGAGGAGGATACTTTACCCCGGTGACGTCCATAACCTTAATAGCAGCAAGCTGGCCTGTTTTAACATGACGACCCTGCAAAAGAAAAGGGAGAAGTTTGTTTGGTTTTGCTCAGTGACAATGTTTTCCTTGCAGTGAACAACACCCTTAAACAATCTCCTCGCCCTGGCAGCATCCACACGTTATTTGTTACTTTTTCAAGAGCATCTTCACAGCAGCCATGATGGGAAAGCAATTCCCTCCCCCTTCCTCCTGCCATTACAATTAATTAGTACAGGGCCTTCAGTGCTGTATTTTCCTGGCAAACAAGTGCTGGAAATACCCTTTAATGCTCAGCCATGCACAAAAAGCCAGCTTGGGGCCTCTCCTGAGCACAGAGCATGACTGCTGGAAATGGGCTGCTGGAGCTGAGATGATGGCAACGTGCTGGTGGGGGCACCCAGCCTTCAGTCCACTTGTGTCCTATCCCAGCTCTCACAGACCTGGGAATACACCAGGGACCCCTGGCCTGCAGGGCACCATATTCACTCTGACCAGTAATTTATTCAGAAAGCCTTGGTTAGCAGGCTAGAGAGGTTCTTTAACATTTTCAGCAACTGAAAAAATCAGGAAATCACTGCAATGAACTGTTTGTTGCACAGTGCTTGACTGCATTAATCCTGATGGGAAAATACCTGGGAGAGAAGGTGAAACTATAAAAGAGCTCCAACCATTTATGAGGTCTTAAAACCAACACAATTGTTATCAAGCAAGGCAATTCCCAGTCTTTCCTCCTTTCCTCAGAAACGGATCACCCAACATCATATCCAAATTGTTGATATCAAATCATTCCCACTCCAAACTGGAGGACATGTGCTCTGCTTCCAAAACAGTCTGAGGAAAAGATGTTTTTCCTCCAGGAAAGTCAGCAAATGCTGATCCTAACAGGAGAGCTTGGAGGCAAAGGGAAGCATCCCTATTTTCCAGCTTACATCCCTATTTACTATGGGAGCTGCCCAAGGCCCCATCGTGTGAGATATGGTGTGGAAGACACAGAGGGAATGGCAGGTCCTGCCCTGCAGCACTGATAATTAACACACCAAGGACACAACCAGGAGCAGAGGCAGAGAGGGGTCAAGCTGCAGCATGGCAGAAACAAGGAAAAACAGAAGCTTTTCCTAAATTGCAGGCTCCTCCTGCCCCCACAGCAGCCCGTGTGTTGATGAGCTGGGGTTTGTGTCAGGTCTCCCCACCCTCCTGCAGGCTGGAGATGGTCTTTCACACCATCTCAGCTGAAGAACCCCAAATTACCAGACATGGGAACCTCTCCCTGGTCCCTCAGGTTTCCAGGCACGGCGCTGGGAAGCAAACCCACGCGCCGGCTGTGGAGCGAGGCAGCATCATCCTCTCCAAATTTATGACTTCACCAGGAAGCCAATTCACCCACCAGGGCTCCTCGCTCATTTATTAACACAATTTATACGTCCTGAGCAGCCGCATGTTCTAACAGCGGAAAAAGAGCTTTATTTTAAAATATGTGCAACATAAAAAGTAATAAAAGCGATCGCGGCCCAGCAGCCCCGGGCTGTGGCTGAAGCATCCCCTGGATATGGCATTCAGGAGGGAGGGGCACATTGCTAGACACCATCTATTTAGACAGCATGATCTGCAGAAACAAATCCTCCTCTTCCTAAATTCATCCCTGCTGGCTTGCCCAGGAAGCTCCCCACGTGTGCTGACACTTTAATTAAAGCCCACAGAGCACCAGCAGGACAAACACTTGGACCATGGCAGCTCCCATGAACTGGAGGAGGAGGAGGAGGAGGGGGAAGCAAGCTGGGGCATTTCAAACCATGGATTTAGGAGTTATACCTGCCTTCACGTGATACATTACCACCTCACTCTGTATTTTAAGGAAATGCCCCAGCCCTGCTGTGGTGAAGTGCTCCTGCTTCCCTCAGTACCAGCCAAGGGGAAAGGCATCCCTATGCACTCACAGCATCCTTTTCCCAGGAATGTGCTGCCTCCTTGCACACCTCCCAGATATTTACAGACAATGGTAAAGTACTTAATATCGTGTAAGCATTTACCAAAACAAAACAAACCACTTGGAAACATATGTTAATGTAAGCCATGAGGGGCACTTAGTCACGCAAAAATCAGGCAGAGTAGAACCAGTGAATGCTCACCCTGGGATATTGTAGCAAAGGTTTGCTTTTTCTACAGTTTGTTCAAGACGATGGATTGTAGAGCTTCACCCTGGCAGATGAAGCCATCCAGGGAAAACAGGCATCTCCTCACCAGTCAACCATCCCTTTTAATTCAACCTACTGCTCAGCACTGGGACTTGCTGTGAAACCTTTAGAAATAGTTTAGAAAACCCAGCTGATTTTTACCCTGCTGCAGACATTCTTGAATTTGCAATAAGGATACAGACAGGCTGGAGAAAGGCACTGAGAACTGGAAGTGAGAGATGCAACACAGGAATTGAATCAACATCCAACCTGCACCCACTAAAAGATGCCATGGCAGCAATAAACCCCTCTCACAACATCAGCCACCTCTGGCACCTTGGCCATGCAGATTCCAGTGCCTGTGCCCAAAGCCTGGAAGCAAGACCAGAAGCACCCATGCCCCTGCAGTCTCTCCAAAGTATCCAGCTGGATCAGGTAGTGGAGCCACCTGTGCCAAAGCCAAGGCAAGCTGAAACTGGGAATTAATTAATGTCAAGTGTTAAGTTGTCCAGAGTTAACCTGAGCTGCTGTAAGAAAGCTACAAAAGATTGGGGTACCAAGATTTAAAAAGCACCAAAAAGCTCCTGTTGTGATGCTTTTACCCGCTGTGTGTCCTCTGCCCATCAAAACTTGTTTTTTTTTTCCTTTAAACCATCACCACAGCAGTGCCCTGCACCCAAAAACCACACAAAGACCGAGCTCTACTCCTGCTTCCCTGCTCAACTCGTCCTCCTCGACACCAAATATGTGGCTCAAAACAGGCAAAAAGTGCTAAAGTTCAATAGAAAATCTCCACCTTTTTCAAAGTCTTCCATTTTGGTGTCCCCATGGGCATGCTGGAGAGGGTGCAGTTGCCTGTAGGAAAAGCCTTCAGGAGGATGGGACCTTTCCTGGGTAAAACAGTCACTTCTGAGCCTTCAGAGCACAGTGATATTTTTGGTGACACAAGCAAAGGCAGCTGGCAGGGAACAGCCATCACTGAACCACTCTTGCTCCCTGCACCCTCCTCACCTCCTGCCTGCCCTCAGTCGTCTCTTTGCTGGTGGAAAAGGAGCTGATGTGCTCATTAGCAATCTGTAACACAGTGTCTTCTCACCCTCCTTGTCTCCTATTGCTCAGAATTTTTCTGGTTTTTGGTGGTTGGTGGGTGGTGAGCTGCTCCCAGACGCTCGTACAGAAGGGCAAGAGATGCACAAGGACCAGGATCACTCCCTGAGCCCAAACCTTCCATCACATCCCCCCATCCCACCACCATGCCCATCCTGCTGCAGGGCTCCAACTCCTGCATGGCACCACCTTTGCTCTGGATGTAACCATGGGTTTTCCCAATGTGGGATGGTGAGTGAACCTCCAGAAATCCAAGGAGAGGTAGGGACGAGCTCTCCAGGAGGACTTTGGTCACCCCACGTTGGCTGTTCACAGCCAGCACTGCAAGGTTTGAAGGAACACTGCCAGCACCACCTGCGGTACAGCTCCAAACATCCTCCAACATCTCCCTGCTCTTTTCCAAGACAGGTTCTGCCTCTGGCTCTTCATCTCCATGAATTCAGCACTGTTACAGACACTGATGGCTACAATGGCATAAAACATACAGCAGGAAATCTGAGCTGCTAAAGCATTTCCCCCTCTACAAATTCATTGTCAAGGTTCACTTGGGTACAAACCCACATTTCAGCCTCAGGATCATTCAAGCATGATCTTCAAAGCTGCTACAATTTTTAATTAAACATCCATCTGAGCATAAATTCATGCTCCTAATTACTCTCAAAATGTTATATCAGCTATCACTAACTTGATAATATCAAGTATTAAGACTAATTTCTATAAATGAAGCAAGCACCATGAGTTTTTTCTTCAAAGGTTGTGGTCCTCACACTCCATAAAGTGTAATGGACCAGCACACAATGAGAACATTGATAAATGCTTTTAAACATCAATTGGTGCATTCAGGCATTTTATTTACTAAATAAATAAACCCTGGCCTAAATATCAGCCTTTGTAGACAACAACTGCATATCTTGGCCCAAAATTCCAGTCCACATTTTAAGGACAGAAAGAGGATGAGTGATTGTTGCTTTTTAAAATTTTCCTTGCACAAGCGTGGATTTCACCTCTAAGCAAAAACTGCCATTTCTGTACCCAGAAATGTATTCCATCATATTTACTTAACTTGTGCTGTCGGCTTTTATTCATCCAGCAAAATAAATGACCCACCACCTGCTGCAGCCAGTGGGACACAACCAGAATTGTCACTTTGTTGAGAAATGCAGAGCTCCCATTTCCTTCTGCCAGGCAGAGCAGCATCTCTTACACTTCCCAGCCTGGACACACAGCCTCCAACACCCCATGCATACAAAATCCAAACTGCAGGCACTGAATGGACTAACCACGTTGTATGTCTGAAACTTTAAGGCAAAACACTTATAATCCAACCATTTTGCACTGCCCTTACTCATGCTGCATGTAAATATTAAAGTGAGTGGGATTTGGGTGCTCTTGCAAGGCACTGCTGAAATTTCAACATGCACAGCCCTGCTGGGACCAGACCACAATGCCAGCCCTCACCACTGAGGAACACTGTGTCTCACAGAGAAATCACAGTGAACTGAGACAAACAACAAAAAGCCTCATAAAAGTCCAAATATTACCACTTTGGCAGCGGGGAAGCCTCCCAAGTAAATTTCTTCCATTACATTTCTGTTGCAGCTAAAACACTGAGCCTGGTGCCAGCAGCCCAACAACCACCCCTTCTACTGCCCAATCCCAGCCTCCAAACCCAGCCATCAGCACATCCTCAGCACCACCACATCCTGCACATTCTTCCTACAACAGGCACAGGAAACCAGAGATTTTACCAAGTTAGAAGTCACCAGTTCACTTTTCTCTGTTCACATATAATTTTTGGTAAGTGCTACAAAAAACTCTTTGCCCAGTTTCTGCACATGCACCATTCAAGGTGCTCACTGTTGAGTCTCAGCTCCTCCAGACTCTGTTTCAGCATCCAAGAGCCTCTGCAGGAAAGATCTCCTGGGATGGGCCAGAACTTCACACAGGTCCATGGTCTAGGTCTGCCAGTTCCTTTTTTTCCTGTAGTTCAAGGCAATCCAGGGACTCAGTCCAAGATTTTTAGCATGAAGGCACTTTAGCACTAATGCAATGAAAACTGCATCCAATTTTTTTCTGGGAGAAGGAGTTTTGCCTTCCAACAGAAGCCATGAATCTGAACTGCCATCCTGCTGTACATTAGACCATTTTATAGCACCTGGCATGATTTGTTCTCAGCTTTTACAGAGTACAGGCACATTTATGTACTTGGTTTCCTATTGAAAGTGATCTTGAGGGTGCCAAAATCCCCTTTCCAATTAGTCTGAGGGCCTAAAATACTTACTGATGTAAAAAATAGGCTTTTCCTAGTGTGAAAATTCAGCAATCTCCAAAACAAGCTGGCTAAAAATGATGAGCACTAGCTTTGCACTTGGTTTACAGATCTCTTCAAATACATCTGAAATAAATCCATGTATCTGAGAAGGTAATTAAAACATTGGATACACCACATAGCAAGCCAGCATAAGAAAAATTGAGTCATATAACAGGATGGGGAAGATGTTTATTTTAACAAAGAGTAACATATCCCTTTGATTAAAACAGAGCCATCATGGGCCAAACCTTGCTGTTGCTGCCTGCACTTAACTCCAGTTCTGGGAGGGGGATTTCAAGCCAGTGGGGACTCAGAACATCCCTGCAGGCTGGGGACCAGTCCTCACCCTGCCCAGGGATTCAGCCCCATCTCTCTGCTTTACTGCAGTGGGGCTTTTTTGAGAGAAGCAGAGTGACCACAGTGGCAGTGTCCATCCTTCCCTCCACACCCTTCCATCTCTCCATCATTTCCTGGGTTCTCAAACAGCTTTGCAGGGCTTCAGAGTGACCCCACTGCCTCAAGGCACCAAAGGAACATGACTGACTTATTGCAGGTCCTTTTCACTTGGGGCAAACTCCCTTTATACCTGTCATCTTTTCCAAGGTTTAAAAGAGTAAAATCTTGGGAAACAGTCAGAAAACTCAATGATAAACTAAACAAAGTGGAATTTAAATTTTTTTTTAATTTTTTTTTTCTCAGCTGGGCATTTTTATTAATACTTCAGTTTGGACTGAATAACCAGAGTTCCCCTTGGAAAAGCCTAAATCTGCTCCCAGCACAGATGCCTCTAACTGCACAGGGCCAAGTTAATGCTCTATGCTGACCCAACAGAGCTGATCTTTGGACTCAAGTGTTTTCCAGTCCTCTGTACCAATCCAAGCTCTGATCAGGACCCTGCAGCTCAGAGAACTGCAATTCCATTACTGCAGCTCCACAATAGCTCTAACATTAAGAAAGGAAGGCAAATTATTAGATTAACAAACTAAATTGCTAAATTAGCATATTATTCATCTCCAGAATTAATATGCACTACAGCATATAGGTGAGCAAGACTACAATCTTATATTCCTTGTATAAAGGAAACACATCCCTTATGCCAGTGCTTATTCTTACTCCATCCTCTATTCCTCTTGTAGTTCAAATGAGGCTGGAGACTCCCACCTCCAGCTCAGGAGGAACCAGGTTTCCCTCTTCCATGGATAAAACCATTGCCAAAGTAGTCCAAAATCAGCATCAGAGAGCCTGAATCCTTCCAGAAGCTTCTGCAGATGGTTCCTCTAGATGTGCCCTGCCCCACTTCTGACTTCCACCCAGGGAAAAACACTGGTTAGAAAGCCTGTCCCCCTCTCTGCGGCCATGTCAGGCTGTGTATCTCCTCCATGGTCACACCAAGGACCACGACAGATTTTGCCCATGAGTGTTTGAAGATGCACCTTTTGAAGGGCTGTTCCTCATGGTCCTTGTGGCAGAGCAGATTCCAAGGTGTTTCTGCATTTGTCAGGGCTTTCCCAGAGCCCAAGAACAAACGTTGCTCTGGGAAAGGGAGGTCAAAGCCTCAGCAGGAGCAGGTCTAGGCTGGAAGGGGAGTGGGCTGAGCACCACAGGGAGCAGAGAGAGATGGAGATCTTCAACAGACAGAATATGCACCAAAAATGGGTTTTGGGAGCAGCCTTAGGAAACCTGAGGCACCAAAAAGGACTAAGGAGAGATATTCCTGACAAAAAGCAATATATATATTAAAAAAACCCAGAAGGACAAGCAGCGTGTCAGGAAAATATTCCCTGAGTCGGTCCCACACTGAAGGCAGCAGGATTCAAGAGAGTTTCAGTGGGATGAAGGAAGGGGATGCCACCATTTACCACTGAACCCCTGTGAGCTTTGCTCCCTGCCCCAGCATTCCCAGGTCCAACACGGGGCAATCCCCACAGGTCTGTGCCAAAGGGAGCAGCCCATCCCCTGCAGCCCCCCGGGCAAGGAGGGCAGCAGCCAGGCCTTGGGGTGCTCCTTCCCCTCCCACACAGCCTGTCCTCCCTCTGCCCCAGCTCCTCTGCAAGTGCACATTTCCACAGCTAAAAGGAGGCAGCACAGCCTGTTCCCAACAACATTAGTTCATGACAGCCATGTTATTACCACCCCTTAACACCCCCACTGTGCTTCTGTTTCACGTCGCTGCCTATTCAACACTGCAGCATTCATGACTAAAATTAAATCTGCCTTTAGGAGACCCACAAGGCACCCTTTCACACAGGCCACATCCTGAAGCAGCACCAGGTTGTTCCTCCCAGTGGGAAGCACTGAGCCATGCAGGGAATGGCACTGACTGGCTCTTGAGGGTGGCCTAAGAAAGACCCAGCCTCCTCCAATGGGCCACACCATCCCACAGCTGGCACCTTCTTCCAGAGCCCTGGCACATGACAGGGTGCCATCACAGACCTGGCCAAGTCTGGACTGCAGCAGAGAGCTGTCACGTCTGCAGAATGTCACACAGATCCTGATTTCCATGTGCTTTTGCTGTCTGCAACCCACAGCAAACCTTTTCTGTGTGGTCACAGGGCACCTTGGCTTTACTGTGGCCAGAACCACACCAGCTTCAACATTCAAATCCAAACTCCAGGATGAGCCCAGCAGCTTCAGGCACCAGTTGCCATCACAGGTGAAGCTGGCTCTGTGCAGACACAGGAAAAGGCATCCCAGGGCATCAGGGAGCTTCTCTGCAATGACTGGGGTTGCTCATGACTTCAGACCAAAAGCCCAGGATGAGAACGAGCTGCTATGTTCAGAGCTCAGGTGCGCTAGCAGAGTCTCTACAGCACTGTGTGTTTTGGCAGTTGCTGCAATTTCTTCTGTACTTGTAGAAAAACAATTCCCTTCAAAAGAGATTGTTCCCAACCTGTTCCCTGCTGCAGGACAAACAGGGCTCAGTGCCTGCAAATGTGTGCTGCTGCCTCCCATGACAATCCATCCCAGAACACCAATGGACACAGGTACCCCTCAGCCTCCTCAGGCTTTTGGTACCCCATTTATCTATGCCACACTCTAAACAGCTGTTTTTCAACACCTGAAGTGTCACCTGCTCTTTAAGCCATTCCCCAAATCAGTAACTGTCTTGCAAACTGAGTTTTAAAAACAGCCCTTCCAGAACAAACGCTACACACAGTGATGGAAGTGGAGTTTCTGGAAACACCTCTTGGAAGTGGAGTTTCTGGAAACACCTCTGCAGTGCCATCTGCTTGACTTCGGCTCTTGTTTCATAGTAGCAAGATCCAATTTTGGAGGCAGCATGTGAAGTGCAAGGTGATTTTTCAACCAACAACAGCAAGGGAGAACCACCTTCTGAGTGCTTGGCATCCTCTCTGGCAGCAGGGATGGACAGCACTGGTGGCAGGAGACAGCAACAGGGGAGCCAGGTAACACAGAGGCATCTGTTATCGAAAGCTGGTGGAGGGTTTTGTGCTTTTTTCTTGTCCCTGAGTAAGGAAAACTGAGCACGAAGGAAAGCCCAACATTTGTGGTGTTTTCCTGGCCATTTAATTCAGGAAATTTAACTCCATGCCTGCCAATGGCTTTTCAGGAAGGGATTCCACTGCATTTCACTGAGTTGCCAATGGCACAAACCAAGCGTGTCCGTGTTCCCATGAATCACCCCAGCTGACAGCAGCCCAGCCTGCTCTCCCAGCCTTGTTTTTCCCATTCCCTTTGTTCCTCCCTGTAACTGCAGGGCAGAACTCCTTTACCTCAGCTCACAGCACAATACTGCTGCCCATGCTGCCCCACATGCCCCCATGGCCCTGTTTCTCTGCAGACACGATGACCCACGGTTGAAATCCCACCATGGATCTTTCCAGACACCTCAGCAGGGGTTATCAAATGGGGCTCTCACCTCTGTCACCCCCACCTGCTCCACAAATCTCTGCTTGTATAAAGTAGCCTGAACATAACCCACCAGGTTCAGTTGTGCACCAACCCTAACACCCCAAATCCAGGGGAAATTTGGGGACTTCTGAGGTCCAGTCCCAATGTGGTAACAGCTGAACGTGCCCACCATGAGCCAGGATTTACCTCCAGTCACCCTGAACCACTTTCTAAGCACACCATCCTTACAACCCTTTCACTGCCTCCCTCTCTGAGCCTTTCCAGTCCTGCAAACACTCAGACCAGCACAGATCTAACCCCCTTGATTCCTGCCCACGTGGCAAGGCTGACTGGCACCTGAGCCAGTTCATACATTCAGGCTTCACTCATTCATCAATCGTGAGCTGACTCCAAGTCCCTGTCTCAGAGGTAACAAGAACAAGCTGATAAAGGTACTTAGGTTTTATGGGGCTTAGGAGAAAATGCCACAGCTGCCAGAAAGTCTCATACATATCTCTTGGGTGACTGAGGTCGTAGTGTGAAGAAAATGAGTGCAAGAATGACACAAATAACCCCAGATCTTGTGCTATGGAGGGCTGAGGCGCTCCCCTAATCCCAATGACTTCGTAACTCAAGATACTGCAGACCCTGTGCTGCATATTTCTCTATCTATGTCAGCTCAAATATCAATTTTAGACCTCAAATACTCGAAGGCAGTTGGACATCACACTCCCTTTCATCCAGAGTCGCCTCCAGGGTTTTTGTCTGCCCTGAGCAGCCTTGACAACTTATTGTCCATCCCATCCTACCCTGAGTCACTTACTGTCAGGAGTCAATAAACGTTTTGCAGTGCCTGTGTTCTACTGATTTAAAAGACCCAGCCATGCCTAGAGCAATCCTCTGTGATACACATACTAATCTGGCTGCACAGGGAGACATCAAAGCTTTCACGTTGTCCAATGTTTCAAGCAAATCAGGTATCGAGCAGCAAAATTTTAGAATTGCTTATTGGAAAAGGGAGGCTGATGAATGGCATGTAGACCCCTTCATCCTCTGCGTCTGTCACACGAGTACTCACTGCTTTGTCTGGGATAAAGATGGGATTTTTGACTCTTCTGCAAAACAGCCCCTCTGTGGCTCCCCTCTAAGCCAGCCTTGAGGGTTGGGATCAGCAGCGTCGATCAGCAGATTAAACTGCTCTGCTTTTACAACTTCTCCATTTCCAAGCCTCCTCTCTCAAGCAAAAATTTCCCACCATTGCACAAGCAAGGGAAAGCTTTTCTATGAAGCAGTAAGGCAGCCAGGTCACTGCCTTTCCCTGCAAAACAGACCTGATGGCACCACTGGGCCACCCTTGTGTGGCAAAGGACCCGACTCCCAGGATACCCAGGGCTCCTCACTGGTCCTCATTTCTCTGCAAAATAGAGAAACTGGGGTGCAAGGGCTCCTCTAGGAAAGGAGCGAGCCCTAAAACACCCCACAAACCAGAAGACCCTCCCCAGCCCCTCACACAGCCCCCATCCAGCCTTGCTGCACCCAGCACAGCAGAGCAGGGCTTTAGCCAGGGATTTGAAAGCAGGGAGAAGAGGAGGAGGACTTGGGATTAGCAGGGGAAGGTTAAACCAGTACCAGAGATTGCATGGGAACAGCACAGCTCAGGAATGAGTAGGAGGAAGCCAGAAAGCACCAAGTCTCCCTGCCACCTTCAGCACCTGGGGGCATGAGGGACGAGCCCAGCACTGGCACAGCACGGAATTTGGCAATGCTGGGACTGCAGCCACTGCCTGATGTGGTTAGCAATGCAGGAGGGCTCTCCAGCCATTAAGGGCCCTACTTAGAGAGCAATAACATGTACAGGCACAAATCAATGCTGTACAGTTTGAAGGAACCGGCTGAAGGCCATGGATTTCACTCACTGTTATTTGCAAAGTGAAACAAAGCAGACAAAAAAGCTCTCGAAGCAGCCCAAAAAGCTGCCTGCAGGAACGTGGGCAGCTCACGAAGGCTGCCTGCAGCTTTGCAGGGAGAACACATATGGGCAGGGGGTGATGGCCTTTTATTCCACTGGATAAAGATCTTAGTGGAAATCTGAAAAGCTCGGCGTGAGACCTCATCCACAGCTAATCCACACGGACTATGCCATGCTGCAGGCACGCCAGGAAGGAACCAAGGCCAGGCACTGCACTGAGTCACGCCACAAACCTGCAATTTCAGCTGTACTAAGGGAAAGAAATTGGTAAGACACAGCTTTAGAAGCATCACTCCGGACCATCTGCATCCTGCTCCTACCTAAAGGCAGCTCAGGCCACCCAGAAATCCCATTCCCTACAGCCAGGACAACATGCCACTCCTCCCAGGCCACTGCACGTTTTTAACCCTTTCCCAGCAGAGGCAATGCTTGCTAAGCACTAACAGTCACCAATAGGTTACAGGCAGATTCATCTGAAAAAGCTCTTTGATATTCAAGGGCTTTCCCCTCAGCAAGAGCTGGCTGTCAGACAAAAGGCCACTTTGGTTATATGCTGCCTGGTATTCAGGGACTGCTCACCTGTAACACAGTGGGTAAAGGTGATTTGTAGAAGACACCAACTTGCAAGAACAGGGAAAGACCTCCCTGCATTTTTCCAGGGAAAAAAAACCCAACCTGTCAGTTTGCCCACTCCTTTGAACCCCCACAACCAGGGTTAAGTTTTGGTATACACTTAACAGGCTGTATAAATTTCCTTTACATTAGAGCCTTGATTGAGTTAATGCTGATTTTTAACTGCACTGTGGAGCCCTAAACTCCCAGAAAGGATGGAAAGCACAGCCAGTGACGTGTGGTGTGAGACAATTTCCTGAGATGTGAGGCCAAGGCCAAGCCAAGCAGCTGGGTGCTATTCCTGGATCCCCCACCAAGTGCTCTGAACCTTGGGTGAGAGTCTGGGCTCTTTGCTGATCAATGTTATCTCCCAATAAAATGGGTAAAATAATACTGCAGTTACCCCATGAAGATGATGCAGCGGATGATGCCATATTGCAAAAAGCCTCCAAAGCCTTGTCTAAGTGTAGAAACATGTTAAGAGTTATTCCTCACAAAGCCATACCCTGCATTCGCACCTTCAAATAACAGCACTCCGTAAATTCCTAATTATTTTTTTTTTAGAGCAAAGGGCTTCTGTTTTCCCAGAATATTTAACAAGAAAAAAAAAGTCAACAAAATTTCTTTACATTTTTAATTCAAATGCTTCTACACAGCATTTCCACAGGACTGCTTAAAAAGTGCAATAGAAATTGTAATTAAAAGCTGATCTGCTTCATGAGATGACTCAGGCTTCTGCAGCTTCAACCCTGGCCTCAGCCAGCTCTGCCAGTGCAGCACTGACTGTTTCCAATCAGCACACAGTGAGCTGCCAGCATTTATGAGAGAACAGGGGAAGCTTTCCTTAAATGTGAAGGGTAAAAGAGAAAATTCAGTTACTATCACCTAATTTCTGACCAGCAGCAGAGGGGAAACGAGCAGCCTGTGAGAGCAAAAGACCAACCCCCTCTCTAACGTCCATAAAAAAACCACAAAGCCCATGGACAGATGTGTTTTTCTGTACAAATACCATCATAAATGTAACCTGCCCCTTTGCCTTCAGAGCAGAAAATTGACTTGTTGGATTGCTTGGTATTTCTCATCCCTCCCACAGCTGTAGCTCAGCAGCACACACTGGCTGCAGAAATACCACCCTGGGATTTAGTTTTTAGCATTTCCACGGACATCACATTTCCCAGAGGGAGCTACAAGATGTGCTTGGCTCTTCTTTAGTTGTTGTTGTTGTTTCAGTAATCACAGAATCGTTTAGGTTGGAAGAGACCTTTAGGATCAACGAGTCCAACTGTAAACCTTACCTTGCCAAGCCCAGCACTAAACCACATCCCCAAGTGCCACATCTCCTCATCTTGTAAATCCCTCCAGGGGTGGTGACTCAACTGCTTCCTCAGGCAGTTCCAGTGCCTGACAACTCTTTCTGTGAGAAAATTTTTCCTAACAGCCAATCTAAACTTCCCCATGTGCAACTCGAGGGCATTTCCTCTTGTCCCAGCGATGCAGGTGAAGGGCTGAGGTGAGGCAGAGATGTCCTAGTGCTCCTCACAGTCATGGATTCTGCAAGAGGTGAGCCTGGGGGACTCCTGGGTGGGCAAAGGCAGCTGGGAGACTCCCAGAGGATAAGGAAATGCCAGGGCTGAGACAGCAGCAGCATTGTGAGAAGCAGAGGATGTTTACAGCAAAAGCACCAGGAGGCCATGAACTTCAACCTCTGGATGTGCCTCTACTTTGGGTCATTCTTCTCCTGGGTGCACGTCTACCACCTGGGTACTCTCCAGAGATGAAACAAATTCCTTCCCTCATCTCACAAAAGCACACACAGATCCCTTTGAACTAAGCTCTTCAGGAGAAGAGCTTATTTTGTATCACAAAGGGAAGTCCTGGCTGAACAGGAGCAGGTTTGCTGACCCCAGCATAGCTTCTCTAGATGTTGCCTCTGACCAAGCTCACTCCAGAGAGCCTGCAAGGCCACTAAAATCCATCCTGGCTATTTAACTGCAAGTGAATAATCGTGAATAATGCTCACAGTGGTGATGTGACTGAGAAGTCACTGGCAGCAGCACCAGGACTGCACAGGAGGTGACTGCAGATGAGTAATTTCAGACAAAAGAATGAGCCATCATCAAAACTTCTGACACAAATATCTGAACTGGATTAGGTACCTGTGCTACAAGTCTCTTTCTTTATTCTATTCTTCTTTTTTAAGCTTTTAACGTTTTGTTTCCTTCCTCCAGATTTCCAAATTCCTCTTTAAAACAGTTGAACTGAAGCATTCCCTGAAGGCTGCTGCTCCCAGTACCTTGCAGATCAAGAAGAAGCAGAGATTTCAATAAATCTTGTTCCTATTCACACACAAGCACCCCTATAAATTTCTGTTGCAGTATCTTTCCTTGTCTTCTCAGGCTCTCAAAGCATTTATGGGCTGGACCAGGAAGAAATGGAACTCAGCAAATAAAACCTACCCTGAAGATAAATGTAAATATAGAGGGGATAAACTGCCTTGGTGTAAATGCAAAGCCATGCAAGGAGATCAGTCACCATGAGTTGACCTGAATGATGGCCAAGCCAAGCTGTCCCCTGACAGAGAGTTGGGTTTTGTGGAGGGTAGTTGTTAAGAGTAAGAGATTTCAGCAGCACTTGTAGCCTGGGAAAAGCTCCTTAACACCTACTCAGGACATGCCATCTGTAGCAGCCTATTAAAGTGCTCTGAAATGATGGTCCCTTCCCTCCTGAATGGGCTTATGCTGATGATAAATTAAAGTCATTCTCTGACTTAAATGCTGATGGGGAAGAGCCTTTTAAAAGTGCTCATAAGACCTGCCCAAACTATCAGTAATGCACAATGTTGTGATTTAGCACGAATGTGTTCCATTTTTGTGAAAATAAAAGGCAGAAAGAAGAAGTGAAAAACACCTCATGTGATCTTGGTCTCCCCTGAAATTCCTGGAAAGCTTGAAATCCCTTTGAGGAAATCTCAAATAATTTCCTCTTCTGAAAGCTCAGTGAACAGGTCAAAAATATACCTGTCTTTCCAAAACTAGCATCCTGTTTTCCTGAATGATTTTATGCAAATCAGATTACTCAGCCCCTGCTTTTCTGCTCTGAGCCCAGAGCCACTTGAAATACAAACATTTAGGGAAAATCTTCCAACATGCAGCAGACCAGCTCCTGGATGACAAGAGGTTGCCAATGTGGCAAACTGCTATTAAACAACTGAGTGGATAAAGCAGATTTCCAGGAGATGGGTGGTACATGGAGGTTCTCTAGCTCATGTGCCAACAGGAAATGCTCTGCTGTGCTGGGGCAGAGTCCCAGGAGTGACGGGGTGGGAGGATGCCAACACCTCTCCCTCTGCAAATGCTGTGGTTCCAAGCAAGGAAAACAGAAGTGAAACAAAGCCTAGTGGAGCAGGTGACAGGAAGAATAGTAATTTCTCTTCTCCTCCCCAAACCCATTATTTACAGTAAAGTACAAGCCCAAGTGTCCCTAAAAATACAAGTTCAGGCTTTCTGCAGCATTGTCTGACAGCAGTTTGTCTCCAGCTTTCCAACGAGCCCCTACTGCCTCCTCACTGCCTTCCTCCTCTCACCCCTTTATTTCCAGTCTTTCCATTTTCCTTGCTTTTTCACATCCTGCTTTTCCCTGTTTCATTTCCACCACAGTCCTGGTAAGGATGGAAAGGCATCCACCTGACTCCAGGTATCCCCCTGGTACCTGGGATCCATCTGAAAAGGAGGTTGGAGGATTTGGTAAAAAGCCACTGACCCCACAGCTTCATCTCAAGAAGGGTACAGGGACAGGACTGATGGGAGGGTTTCTCCTTCCCTCACCCGTTCTTCTCTAACTGTGGCACCTGGACACAACATAAATTAGAGCTAAAAGCACCTAAAAGCGTGGAAACCGAAACAGGCTAATTCAGAAATGCAAAAGTACATCTAATTTAGTTGCTGGGAAATGAATAAATGGCAATTCCAAGAAAAATTGTTCCATCCTGTAAAAGAATATATATACTTTTAAGAAAGGGCAAAAAAAGGTGGGCTGAGAACATTCTTCATTCATGTAATCACTTTTCTAAGACCTGGCTGTGCTCCCACATCAGCATTTAGCACTTCCATCCCCTTGTCATATAGGAAAATGTAAAGATTCACATTTCTCAGGTAACTCACTTTTTTACTGCAGCCCTAAGTTGTGTTTCTGCAAATTTATGTTTTGTTTCTTTAAAAAAAAAAGGTTAATTGAACATTGCTGCCATGTGATTATTCACAAATGGGTACCTGCCATGCAAGGCCTTGATTTTCACATATTTTCTACACTACTAAACCTGACACAAACATTTCAGACTAAAGACGGATTTCCAGCAAGGATTCCCATCATTCCATGATTTTTGTAACATGGAGGAAGATATCACACCACCTTTCAACCTACTAACTTTGTTTTCTCCACCTTGTCACAGGACAGAGGTCCCACTGTCATGTCTTGGGCACACTTGAATGGAAGCTCTTGCAGTGCTCCCAAAATGCACCCCAGGATCCTGCAGGGTTCCTGTGTGGAGAGACCCAGGAGGCTCAGCCTAGAGAACCTTCTGCTCAGAGGGTGTCATATCATCCCTTCTCAGGCAGGAGTGAGGGCAGTGAGCCTTCCAGGAGCTATTCCACTCTATTTATTCCTACTCATGTCTGTGCAGTGGCACTCCAGGAGAAGCACCTTTGCTTTCAGACAGGCTCAACCATCTCCCACCTGTCCCAAAACCAGTAAGACTTACCCCAGCACTCAGGCACACGATCTTCTAGGCACAGCCTGGTTTTCTGGGTACAGATCACATTTGGGAACAGCAGTTGCTTACACAAAAACCCCTCAGTGCTCACTTGCAGGCCCATTTTTCCCTCACACATGGTGCCACCACGGCACAAGTGCACAATATACTGTGCCATTCCTCGCCTGCCAAACCACACTTCAACATGCTGACCACATACATTCCTCACCTTCCAGAGCAAAACCCTCCGAGCTCAGCTTGGACTACAGAGATTCCATCCCTCCTTCATTTCATCCCAGCTTCCTCAGGAACAAGCCAGGATTCGACTCACGTGGGTGCATGTGTGCACTTGGGAGTTTAACATTATTAGCTAACTTCAAAGACATCAAAGATAATGATTTTCTATCAACTTCATGGCAACAGGCAGCTGGGTGGCAAAGGATGCTGGATGCAGCCTTTCACGAGGTTTATCTCCAACAGCTTTTAATCCTGCCAGCCCCTTCCTCCAGTCATTTATAGCAGCCTTAGTGTTGCCAAAAAAGTAATGGGAGTGAGAGACTATAGGTATAAGCAGACATAATAGAATCCTAATTTAATTAGGGAAGTACTCAATCGACCAAGAGACATAAATACAAAGGAAACCAGGTTTATTAGTTCTGGTGCTTGCAGAAATGCCCATTTCATTCCTGATTACTGGGGGAGGGATAAAACATATCAGTAATCTTAACAGCACAGTCCTGGTTTGCTCTTTCAGAAAAAGTTAATTACAAAACCAACCAAAACTCTAGAGCTTCCAGAACCACAGCACTCGTGATGGGCAAGTAACTGAGTTCATTATGGAGGGAGCCACATTCTGGCTTAACTCTGGTTACAGAACACAAGCTACAGCTGGACCACCCTTATGAGAAGAAGTCTTCAACCCCAGTTCTTAGGTCAGATTTAGATCAGCGCTTCCCAGCAATTCCAATATCTCACTTTCCCCTGTGTAAGAGGAAAATTGGGATCACCGGGGGTCACAATGCACTCTAAGAGGCTTTGAGAAGGAAAAGGTGAAGGCACCAACTCCCCAGGACAGCACTGAGCCCACTTGAGCTAGAAAGCTCCATCCTTTGCTACCCCAACCTCATTTGGGGCCGGCAGGTTCAGAGCCAGGTAGTGTACGTAACATTTGTGTTTTAATGCCTCAGAGTTTAATAGTGCAAAGTGACTAACAAGGTGTTGGGGAACTATTTGGGGATTAACTAACTGATTTCATGTCATGAAAGAGCAGGTTGCAATTTTAGGATTAGAAATCTCTATTTGGATGTCAATACCTTGCGTGAGAAAGGGGCCAGAAGCAGTGGCACGATGACGCTCTAATCCATCTGCAAGGAACCAAGAGGGCAAGCAGGGAATGAGCCATCCATGCCAAGAAACACCAAAAAAATACAATAAATCCACTGCCAACACCACGTTCTGTGCTCTCCTGTAACTACAGGTGGGTTAACACACACCTCTGTGCAAACACCCACTGCCTTCCCTGGGACTATCCAGCTACAGCCACAGGATTTCAGAGCCTACCCAGCAACGTGGCAGAGTTCATGCCACCATCAGATGGATCCAAAAAGAGTCCTCCACCACACAACCATCCCCACCTCTCCCTGCAGCCTCCAGTTACTGCTGGCAGCATTGACAGGTACCAAAAAAAATAATAATTAAATGCCAGACAGANTCCATGATTTTTGTAACATGGAGGAAGATATCACACCACCTTTCAACCTACTAACTTTGTTTTCTCCACCTTGTCACAGGACAGAGGTCCCACTGTCATGTCTTGGGCACACTTGAATGGAAGCTCTTGCAGTGCTCCCAAAATGCACCCCAGGATCCTGCAGGGTTCCTGTGTGGAGAGACCCAGGAGGCTCAGCCTAGAGAACCTTCTGCTCAGAGGGTGTCATATCATCCCTTCTCAGGCAGGAGTGAGGGCAGTGAGCCTTCCAGGAGCTATTCCACTCTATTTATTCCTACTCATGTCTGTGCAGTGGCACTCCAGGAGAAGCACCTTTGCTTTCAGACAGGCTCAACCATCTCCCACCTGTCCCAAAACCAGTAAGACTTACCCCAGCACTCAGGCACACGATCTTCTAGGCACAGCCTGGTTTTCTGGGTACAGATCACATTTGGGAACAGCAGTTGCTTACACAAAAACCCCTCAGTGCTCACTTGCAGGCCCATTTTTCCCTCACACATGGTGCCACCACGGCACAAGTGCACAATATACTGTGCCATTCCTCGCCTGCCAAACCACACTTCAACATGCTGACCACATACATTCCTCACCTTCCAGAGCAAAACCCTCCGAGCTCAGCTTGGACTACAGAGATTCCATCCCTCCTTCATTTCATCCCAGCTTCCTCAGGAACAAGCCAGGATTCGACTCACGTGGGTGCATGTGTGCACTTGGGAGTTTAACATTATTAGCTAACTTCAAAGACATCAAAGATAATGATTTTCTATCAACTTCATGGCAACAGGCAGCTGGGTGGCAAAGGATGCTGGATGCAGCCTTTCACGAGGTTTATCTCCAACAGCTTTTAATCCTGCCAGCCCCTTCCTCCAGTCATTTATAGCAGCCTCAGTGTTGCCAAAAAAGTAATGGGAGTGAGAGACTATAGGTATAAGCAGACATAATAGAATCCTAATTTAATTAGGGAAGTACTCAATCGACCAAGAGACATAAATACAAAAGAAACCAGGTTTATTAGTTCTGGTGCTTGCAGAAATGCCCATTTCATTCCTGATTACTGGGGGAGGGATAAAACGTATCAGTAATCTTAACAGCACAGTCCTGGTTTGCTCTTTCAGAAAAAGTTAATTACAAAACCAACCAAAACTCTAGAGCTTCCAGAACCACAGCACTCGTGATGGGCAAGTAACTGAGTTCATTATGGAGGGAGCCACATTCTGGCTTAACTCTGGTTACAGAACACAAGCTACAGCTGGACCACCCTTATGAGAAGAAGTCTTCAACCCCAGTTCTTAGGTCAGATTTAGATCAGCGCTTCCCAGCAATTCCAATATCTCACTTTCCCCTGTGAAAGACGAAAATCGGGATCACTGGGTGTCACAATGCACTCTAAGAGGTTTTGAGAAGGAAAAGGTGAAGGCACCAACTCCCCAGGACAGCACTGAGCCCACTCAAGCTAGAAAGCTCCATCCTTTGCTACCCCAACCTCATTTGGGGCCGGCAGGTTCAGAGCCAGGTAGTGTACGTAACATTTGTGTTTTAATGCCTCAGAGTTTAATAGTGCAAAGTGACTAACAAGGTGTTGGGGAACTATTTGGGGATTAACTAACTGATTTCATGTCATGAAAGAGCAGGTTGCAATTTTAGGATTAGAAATCCATATTTTGGATGTCAATACTTTGAGTGAGAAAGGGGCCAGAAGCAGTGGCACGATGACGCTCTAATCCATCCGCCAGGAACCAAGAGGGCAAGCAGGGAATGAGCCATCCATGCCAAGAAACACCAAAAAAATACAATAAATCCACTGCCAACACCACGTTCTGTGCTCTCCTATAACTACAGGTGGGTTAACACACACCTCTGTGCAAACACCCACTGCCTTCCCTGGGACTATCCAGCTACAGCTGCAAGATTTCAGAGCCTACCCAGCGATGTGGCAGAGTTCACGCCACCATCAGATGGATCCAAGAAGAGTCCTCCACCACACAACAATCCCCACCTCTCCCTGCAGCCTCCAGTTACTGCTGGCAGCACTGACAGGTACCAAAAAAAATAATAATTAAATGCCAGACAGAGAAAAATGTATGAGAATATAGGTGGGAAGCCATGTGGCGAGACTGTCTGAACATCCCATCCTGGCACTAATTTAGCAAGACCGAGACCACACAACCACACTGCTCTTCTTCCATCCCTGCCTCAGTTTAAATGAAGTATTTAACCAGCCCCAGAGGACTGCGACCTTTCTGACATCCCAAAAAGTCCCAGCTTCACTGTGCCCTTTGGGTTTGTCCCTCCAGGATAAGGAGAGACCCTTTACTACAACATGGCAAAGTCCTCAGTGCCCTGCAGGGCTGCACCTCCACCAGCTCAGCCTTTTGTAAGGCTCCAATAAAAACCAGGGGATCCCCACTGCCCCAGCAAAGCTGTAGGGGGGGAGGCTCACTTCTAACACTTATCATACATATATTTACTTTTTCCCCCCATCCATGTACCTAGATATCCAGTCACATATATGTACCTATACACAATATATGTGAAGTGCTGAAACGGCACATCCTGGTTTCCTGTTGTTGCTGTTGGCTCATCAGGATAACTCCCAGAGGAGTCAGGGATGAAGCTGGATAAAGCCATGACTACTGAAGAAGAAAAAAACAGTCCTCTTGCTGCCTGCTGTATCCAGGGCACTGTCTGAAGGTACATTAAACACAGTATTTATTTTACCAGGCACTTGGGGTTTTATGTTTTGAAATTTTTCAACTTCCAGTTACAAGGAATTTTGTAGGCTCATAAAAAAAAAAAACAACTCACTGTAATGTGAACATAATTTACCAATCCATTTTTCATTTGATTTGGTCTGTTTTTCCTCTTTTCTTCCTTTTTTCATCCAGTTAATCCTCTTTCTCCTCACCTCTTCCAGTTTACGCTACTTAAAATTTACAAAGTTTGAAACAAATAAAGCCAGACTGAAAATACACAGTCAGTCTTCAATGTTGCAGAGGTTAAAAATAGGCTTTAAACCAGCTAATGTCAGCATCAGCATGAAAGAAAGGACACCCTGACAGCTCTAATTATTACATTCTCTTGTTTTGCACTTCTGAAGAGCAGCAATTAAACCTCTGCTTGGGCTTATAAGGAAAAAGTAAAGTGCTCTGCACCTGCAAAATGGATTCTGTTCCATGGGAGGATTTCAGCTCCCCAAAGCACATTATCCAGGGCAGCCTGCAGAACAAAACCCATCCTCCCCTTTCCAGCCAGCCGAGGATTTTGCTGCCGGTTCACAGGAAAGAATACTAATAATGGCAACCCCTCCTCTGCTGCCTTTGCTGGATAGATTTATTTAAGTCAAAGCTCACCATTTCTGGACAAAACCGCTGCAGATTCTGTATGTGCAATGCCTGAAACTGCCATATGGTGATAAGAGTAGTTTTATTCATAATCATTTTTATTGCAGTAGCCTCCGGGGACTTGAACTAGGTCACTTTCCCATCAAGGCTCACTACAAGCCCTTAAATAAGTGGTGCACACAAGGCCCTTTAAGCATCTTGTATAAACGAGCCATTCTGTTCATTAAAAAAAGGAAAAGAGAAACAAGCACCGCCGTTTATGAAAACTATTTTTTGCCACTCATAAATATAAATTCTTCGAGGCTCAGTAACGTCAGTGTTTGCAGCTGTTCCCTCAGCAGCATGGAGGGTCTCTTGCTTATTCCAACTACCTGTCTTTGGGACACTCGCTGGGCCCAGGGACCTCTACTCTTGTTAAATCTGGCTGGGATGAGCTGGGAGGTTGGAAATCTCCCTGACTCTGAGACAGAGGAGAGTCACTGATAAGCGTGCCAGTGGCAGCAGCTTCTTTTTTTTGGGAAATTCAGCTAAAAAGCGTATCATCACTTTCATGCTCAATTCCAGGCTGGCACCAAGTAAAGATAGTTTAAAAACCCCATAACAGACGAGAAGAAACCCCCAAGAACCCCCAAGAAACTGTGTGAAAACAAACTTTTAATTTGCAGAAAAATGTATTTTTTTTTTGCTCCTAATGCAAACCAGTTTTGAGCAAGAGCGTCTGGGCATCCCCTCTCCGTGACGAAGAGAGGACTTGGTATGCACCAAAAGAAGGGCAGGCACCAGCTGGAATGCCAGGAGAAGAAAGGCACAGTGTTTCCATAAAGCCAGTGGGGAAAAAAAATATAGCTGGGAACATTTTTCTGGCAGAAAATGTTCACTTATGGAAGCAAAGCACAGATAGCCAAGGAGAAAGCTGAGCTCGCTGAGCCAGCTCTCCCGCTCCCAGGGACACCTGCAAGTTGTCTTCTGGGGGAGCAGCCAGATGGGGACATAAATAAGGCTGCCTGGGCTCTGTCCCCAAACCCAAGTGATCCCTAATGCCTTCCAATCAATCTCAGTGAATTTCACATCAGCCATTCACCCAGGGATCTTGGATCTCCTTATGGAAGCAGACAAATCCCATCCTATCTGCGTGGAGATGGACCAGTCTTACCCACCCTACCTGAATCACCACCCCAGGAAGCTGATTTGGATCCTGCCTAACACAGTCAACAGTCTGCTGGAAATATTTTCATCGTCTTTTCCCAGGCTGAGGAAAGGACTGAGCATGCCCCAAGGCTCAGGCAGCTCCTCCAGCCTGGCTAAAAACTGCTGTTCTAATAAAAGACATTACTTCTCACTACAAACCTGGGGTTCTTCTGTCCCAGGCTCAGTGAAGCTACAGCTAACACTGCTTCTAAATGCTTTGCCAACTAGGTGCACAAAAAGATTTAAATAAAAAAGCTACCTCTACTTCATGCAATTTAAATTTACTTCTAATTTTACAGGTCTTGAAAATTTTTAATGCAGTTTATCAGTCTGGGAAAAAAAATGAGTTATCCCTATTAAGCTCACTGTGCAAAACAAAAATGCCATATCCCTCCTTGACTCAGCCCTTGATTGCTGACCTTATAATGGAGCAAAACAATGTGATAATGTCCTTGCAAGGTACTTCATCAGAGTAATAATGTCACCCAAGATAACTCAAGGGTGTGCTTCTGCTGTTTGTCTTTACCCTGTAAGTCGTGAGTTTATCTTCTGGCTGCAAGGGCCAAGAATAAAGGAGCATATTTGAAGGTGCACGTCATGTGGAGCCCCACTCACGGGAGGCCTCACATTCCTCCTGTCACACAAACTGCTCTGCAGTTGCTGCTGGGCTGGGGCACGTGGTGGGACAGGGGCAAACACTCATGGCCAGTGTGTCCTCCAGGAGCTCCCACTGCCCAGCAGGACCTGGGACCACTTCAGAGCATCACTGACCCTTGGAAAGCTGAAAAGGATCAGTTACAAACTCATAAAAGAGTTTAACCCATGAAACTGGGGAAGTACAGATGAAAAAAAGACCAACCCCATGAATGTTAGAGCCAGCACCTCTGCCTGTCCTTGTACCAGGACTCTGGCTTTTTCCCTGCTTTTCTCATCCAGAGGGCTGTATGCCTGACAGTGTGCCATGAGCACCTACAGCCCCAGTGCAAACAGTGCAACCATGATTTGTCCCACAGAGTACCCTGGTCTTTCTTAACACTAGTATTAAAAATCTAGTATTTAAATTTTTCTGGGTGCAAAACACCTGCTTTATTTTTAAAGCCCAATGTTTATCCTGACGGATTTCCTCCAACAGTCATGTAATGGATTTCATACCTTATGGAGGTGTTACAGAAGTCTTACTGACTCTAAGCAATACCACTTATCAATTCCAGGTAGATTGCTCTTCTGTCGACACAGGGATGGAAGCTAAAGTAAGTCCTGAAAGATGTTCTTTTTTTGGCAGGTCTTATGAGCCAGCTCAGCACATTCCCATCTCCTGCTTCGTCTAAAAATAATAAACCTTCTGAAGCGAGCAGTGGGGATGATGAGTGCTGAGCTCAGGCATGTGGTGTGCCTGGCCAGCCCTGCTGCTCCCACCTCCAGCCCTGCCTGGGAAACACCAGTGCCCTGAACCAGGAACCACTGGTGTCCAGCCAGTGTTGCCAGAAAAAGGTCATGGTGCTCAGTGTGATGTCCCCTTGGCTTCCCAGTGATCAGCCACTGTCCACAGGCAAACCAAACATGCACCAAATCCCGGTGCTGATAGTGCAGAAATCAGACATTCACCTGGCCTGCTGGTGGGGATGTCACCTGGTCACCCACTTCACATGTGGGGACAGGCAGAAAGCAGCAGAGCTAAACCAAGACTTGCTCAGCTCAGCCAGTTCCTCACACCTGCTGACTCCACAGACAAAAACAGCTCCCTGACTTTTTCAGACGTGCAAGGGCATGGGTTGGAAGTGACCTCCATCTGGTCCAAGCCCTTCCCAAGGCAGGGCCACCACAGATCATGGCCACACAGGTGCTGGAACTGACCCACAGGAGGGAGCAGGGCTGCAGCACAGAGATGCTGGTGGATGCTCCACCAGCCACCATGGTGACCCTCCACCACCTCCTCCAGGTCAATGGCACACCCCAGTAACCAGCTGTAAATTCAGACTTCCAACAAAGCCAAGAGCTATCAAATTTTAATGCACTATTAATGGCACAGCTCTATCTGAATTCCAGCAGGCATTCTGCAGCTAGTAAACCTAATCTTCTACCCACGACTTTTCAATTTGCTGCTGTGATATAGGTGCATTCTGCTCCTCTGAACAGCAAGAATGAGATTGCTCTCTGCTTCCATGTGATATAAGAGCACCCATCCCACTTACAGTCCCCTCCTGCCCATCTATTTTTTGCAAATACACCACTGAACACACTCTGGGATTTTCCTGTAACAGGCTGTGAGAACACAGTGGTTCATGAGAGCAATTTTTTCATTACAGTTGTTTGCTCCCTGACTCCTAAGCCATTTAGTATAGATGCACGGTGCTCACAAGAGAAAATGGTCTCAGTCTTACAGGACATTCTTATTTGAACTTTAATCCCAGGACTGATGCCATTTATTCACAAGATATCAAGAAGAAAATAGACATTAAGAGATTAAGAAGAACAAAAAAAGACTACAGAGAGAGGTTTGTTCCTTGCACAAGCAATGGGCACCAGCAATATGCAATGTCCACCACCAGGCCCTTCTGTGATGGTCACTTGTATGTCAGAGAAGGCCCTCACTCATCCCTTCACATCACTGCTGCCTTTTTGTTCTCAGAGACCCCACCTCTGGCTGTTCTCAAAGCAGGCAGGAAAAGCAGAGCTGACTGGGTAAAATGCTGTTTATTTAGGTGGCACAACTGAACCCTCATGCTACGCTGAGCTCAGCTGACCTGACACATCAAAGCCCCTGACTGCTTTCCTAGTGCTGACAGCATTTGCAGAAGCACCAGGACGTACAACACCACCAACAGCCCCACAGTCACAGATGGGAAGGGAAAAGACACCACAAGAAGTGATGTTTACCAAAGAGGAGGATATTTCTGGCACAAAAGGGCACTAAAATGTTGTGATGGTCCTCCCTGAGGTGACCATCAGCTCTCCATGGACCAAAAGAGACCACTTTGTCAGTAAGAGCACAAGAGCAGGGTATGAACAGCCATGGCTTTTTGGGTGACATATTATCTGGCCATGGCAACTCAGCCACAGGTTGGGGTCAGAGTATGACACCCACTGGGCTTTGCTGCTCACTGGGAAAAAGGGACCACAAGTCCTGCTGCTCCTGCAGCAAGCTCATCCACTGCATATACTCTTTCCAGAAAATAACATACCTCTGGACATTTGGGAGATGAAGGAGCAACAGAATTCAGTCATTCCTCCCAACAGAGGGAATATGTTTTAAGGAAATAGTCAAAAAAGCAAAGGGGGATGAGGCGAGAGATGCAAAGCAATTGTCTCATGGAGTTTAGTCTTTAATTAAAAGGGTTGAGCAGAACGTTCCAAACACCACATGGGTATAATTTAGAGAGCAGTTTGTAAGATGAGTTTTCATCTTCAGTGTGGGCTTTCATGTATTGAAAACAAATAGAATTTTTACATTATTTCCATGAATAGCAGCTTTTGTAAAAATCCCAGCTTTTTCATCGTGGTACAGCCGAGGTTCCTATCAAACTGTCTGTACAAAAGTCATTCTGTGAAGATCACAGCTAAGTCCCAGGTATTTGATCAAAAAAATCAGCACCTTTCAAAACCACTCGGAAAAAATACTCTCATTTTCTTATAGTAAGAAGCCTGTGATGCAAACAGGTATGGACAGAGCAGGATCTGGCCTGGGGACACAAGTATGCCACAAACTGTGGAGGGCATGAGGAGACCTCTGACCCCACTTGTTCCACTTCTTTTAAAACCAGCAAGAAGTTTTTCTGTCCATACCAGTGTATTTTAAAGGGTGTTTCCTGGATCACCTCCAGCTAAATCCATCTCTCACCTGCTCATCCTCTCGGGTGCTCTCCCTGTGGGGCCACAGAGAGACTGAGCAGTGTGGTCCCTAACAGAGTAAGAGATGTTGTGACAAATGCAATAGCAGTACCAGATCATGGTGTTTTATCACAGAGACCCACCCTATTTCCTTTACAGGATCATTCACTGAAGAGCACAAGGCTGGTTCTGTAACCAAGTGTATTCCCAAAAAACAAAGCACCACACTTGACAGGTTTCCAATCCTGTTCCCATGGAGGGGCACAAGTCATAAATTCATGGGAGCAAGAGCACCCCCTGGTTCCTCACAGGAACAGTACCTTCACCAGCCCCAACACTTCCATGTACTGCCAAAAACAGGTTCAGGACTGAATCTTCTTCATGAGGGATGTGATCTCCCCCAAGTGCTACAGGAATGCAGAGCCAGTGCCAGCACTCAGAGGTATCACAGCCCCATGAAGGCTGTGAAGCTCCTCCTCAGTCACAGGCACATCTGCCTGCAGAGATCCATGCCTGTGGAGCCCTCCTGCAGCAGAGGACCTGGGTCCCCCATGACCCCTCTCTTAACCCAGGTACTACACCAAGGACCCCCAGAGTTTCACAAGGGTGACAAGCCCATTCAGCATTCCCTGGGGAGCCAGAAGGACTGGCTAGAAAATGTGGTTTTGGCATCAGTTAGCCAAGAACTGTAACAAAGTGAGCAATGTCCCTGTTGGGCTGATGGTACAAATGAGCCAAGGGAGGCACAGAAAGGTCAACAGCCCCGATCATACCAAAACCATGTCACACAGCAGAAACATTCAGCTCTTCAACCCTAGTCCTGTGCTTTGACCACATACATCTGATCCTTTTCAAGCTGTAGCCCACTGGGTGCTATCTGACTAATCCTGCAGCAAGGAAACCCAAGAAAGTTCCCCTTTCCACGAAGTTTCTCATCACCACAGCTCAATGACTTACACAGCAAAAAAAGTCACAAGGAGTCACTGTGTCACAAGGCGTCATTTCAGGGAGATGCCAAATTAATTACCAAAGCACCACAGAGTCCAAAGTCATTCCAAATGTATCAACATGGCGAGAGATGAGTCATCTCAGGAAATGCCAGGAGCTCCTCTGTCACCAGCCACAAGGCAAGGCCAATTTTTTGCTCCTGACAGGAAGAAAAATACTGGATAATCTGAAACGGATCACATCAGTCACTGGACAGGAGGTAGCAGAACATTAAGATGGCCTGCAAAATCTGTTTGTGTCACTGAAAAAGAAGTGGAGATGTTTTTCAATGTGCTGCTGTGCAGGAGAAGCATCCTACTTCCTCATCACTGCTTCAGAGAGCGCACAAAGAATGCTCCTCCAAGAGTAAATTATTTAGGCAGTCATCTCAGCGAGTTATTTCTGCTCATTTCCAAGGAACAACACGGCTCAGCCTGGGATTTAAACCAGCAGCAATGACATGGTGCCCAGTTGACTCCAACTCCAGAAAACAAGCAGAGGGATGGACAGAGAACACCATGAAACCACCTCTAATAGAGGAGGATGCAGCACACACTTAACGCGGCTTAAACACGGACGTGCAATCGCAGTGCCTGCAGCTCTCCACAAAAAACTGCTCCATCTCCACATCCTGTGAAGGAATGAAGGAACAGACTTCCCTCCTGGAAGACAGCTGGGTTTTCTACTTTTCCGTGAATTGCTCTAATCTTGTTGTGACAGTGCAGAGCAACCAGAGGATGCTGCGAGTTAAACACCGTCATTTCTCTGTGAGTTTTACAAGGGAACAGGGCTGCCAAATCAGACCACCGCAAAGCAAGGATGTGACAGCTGTAACTAGGGCAATTTCAGTCAGGAAAAGATATAAATAAATGAAGAAATGGGGGGAAAAAAAGAAATAACAGAGAAACAACACATTACAGGAGGGAAGGGGGAAAAAGAAATGCAGCTACTGAAGAGAAAAGTTGGCTATTTGTCTATTTAACGCTCTCTTCAAACCATTATTTTGTTCCTCGCGTGCCTGATGCACAATGGTTTAAGAACAGACTGAGAGAGGGAAAAGAAGAGAGAAAATTGAGGGTCAAAGGACAGCAACCGATTGCCTGATTGCAGTCTTTCTAAAAGAACCTTAGCAAGGACTTGGCCAAAGCCCCCAGCAGCACTGATGGAGGCACACACAGACCTCCCAACATTTAAGGAGGTGGTTTCAAGTCTCAAGCACGTGAACCCTGCATGGAAAAAGTCTGTGCTGTGATGTGACAGCCAAAGCAGGCAACAACCTGACACCCTGACCCTGATTTGCTCTAAATTCTAGGGGAATCAAAGAGGCTCTGTAACGAGACTCATGGAAAATCAGATCTACCTGAGGCCAAGTCTCTGCTGCCACCCAACTCCTGAGGGATTATAAAACATATAGGCCATGAAAAAATAGATAAAACAAAAAATCTCAGAATTGTCAGTAAACTTAGATGTGCAGCCATTTAATAAGACCGCAATTCTTTTTAAGAAGTATTTTCTCAAGAAACAGTCAGAGAATTAAAAATAGTTCTGAGTCCATCTAGCTCCAGCCCTTTATCCTCTTGTCTTCCCCAACACCAAAAAATGGAATCCACCTTTAAAGCCAGAGAGCACTCAGTGGCTATGGAGGGCCTGGAAGCCAACAAGCTGGTGCTGAGGAGTGTATTTTTAAAACGTGCACTTTGCAAGGTTTTGGCAACATTTCCTTTTTCATGTTGACCTTGTCATAGTTATTTTTCCATTTCTGCCCAAGACCAGCTCATCACAACAGTTTGTATCAGGAACTCCACGGTCCTGCTGGGCCCATGATATCTGGAATCAAGATCTCCTGTAACCAGTCACCAAGTCCATGACAGTTGCAGCAGAACCTCCTTCCAGGGACAGCTTGGGCAGCAGAGCCAGAGACTCCACATTTGCCTTCCAGCAGCATCCACATCAGCCTAATGATGATGAATACTGAAGACAATTCCTGTTTGACCCCCTCACCTGCTTCCCACACCAATCCCCGTTGTAGGGCAGCCAGAGCCCATCAGATTGAACAGGAACAGCAGCTGGGTGTGACCTTGAGCTGTCCCGGAGTGCTGGAGCTGCACCCACAGGCAGGTTCCTGTCACAGGCAGCAGCTCAGCCCCCAACCCAGTTCCACGCTGGGAAACTGGATTATGGCTCTCATTGATCCACTCGGTTTTCTGCTTCGATTTTGCTGGTGAGGCAGTGAAAGAGGTCATCCCTCCCTGCCATGGCTGCTGAGGCAGCTCCCTGCCTACCAAAGAGAGAGCTTATCTCCTTGGAGCTCCCTGCTAGCAACCAAGAGCCAGACAGCAAAAATATCTTGGAACTGTTAAAAACAGAAAGTGTGACAAACAAGACGTGTTCCTGGATACACAGAGCACCTTCCCAATCTGTACTTGCAAGGCTTAAAAAAGGGCTGCCAGCACATACTACAGACAGTATTTCATATTATCTTTACAGTCTAGTCCACAGCATCCATCACCAAGACGCTGATGATGTGCTGAAGGACAGCCTTTTATTGTCAGCAGGAGATACCCATCGCAGCTGAAGATTCTGTGATTACTGTTTCTTAACAGAAAATGGAAGATTTATTGTTCACATAATAGTCAATGAAGGTCTTTTCTGGAGTAGAATAGTGGCTTACTTACAGGCCTTCATCTATGTCTCACATTGTATTATGTAAGATTAAATAGTTTTGTTTTTTCAAGCTGGGATTTTAGGTAATGTGTGGATTGTCCAGCAGTAATTATAAGGACAGAGGTTACTTGTACTATCTGCTGTACCCACCCCAGTCAGCTTGTACAGGGCTACAAGGGGGGGACTCTCTCCCTAACCAGACAGTTTCTGGCTGTATTTCTTTAAGTTATAAAACCACAGGTAGACAAGATTTATATTCTGTCATTGGATAAAGGTCTCCAGCTGAGATCAAAGCAGTTAGCTATAATTGCAGAGAAAAGGTTGCAAAACAAATCCTAATTTATCAGTAGGGATTTTTCACCTCCTTAAAGTATGTGCCATCTAGAGTAGGCAACAGAAACAGGAAGGCAGGAGAAAATCATCCATCATTACAGAAGCTGCCCTCATCCCCTGTTTTGCCATTAGCCTCAACAGAAATACTAAACACAAGACAAAATCTCAGTGCTATGCATTATGTGGTCCCTTTAAAAATGTCTTTTAAATGAACACTGCATGCACAAAGTCAGGGATCCCACCACTGCAATGTTTCTGCCTTCTCTCCATCCTCTTTCTCCCAGCTTCATGTTAAAGCCAAGACCAGACTGTTTAACTCCAGCAGGAATTTCAGGAGAAATCACAACTCCAGACAGAGGCAGAAAATGGCAAAGACCAGAAGACCAAATGACTCCAAACTGAAGACAGACAAAGACTAATGGGAAATAAAGAGCATCATTTATAATTGAGAGTAATTAATCACCAGCAGGGATTGATGGACGAGCAGTGGAACTGCTGATGCTTGAAGGATTTACACCAAAATTAAAAGTTTGATCTGAACAAGCTGCCCAAGATGCAGCTGAGCCACATTTCAGGAATTAACAGGTGGAGTCCATCATCTGCCAGATGGCAAGGTAGGTCCAATCACCCTGAAATCCAGGATTTCTCACAGGGATAGTGGCTGGAAGCAGAGGACTGAGCCCTCCCTGTGCTAACCCACACAATGCCATCCTGCTGCCCAGCCCAGCACCAAAGAGGAGATGTCAGTGTAACCCCTCTGCCTCCAGACTGGCACCACCTCACCACTCGAACCCCTCTCAGAAGCTTTAAGACTAATTTAGGTGTCACACAAACTTTTGGGACCAGGCTGAATTCCCCCTTGTGAATGTATAATGGGAGTTTGGTCATCACTTAAGCAGTTCTTGAGTGCAGGAGAATAAAAGAATAAATAAACAGGGGAAAGAGCAAGCCCAGCTATCACATAATCAACCATGAGAAACATGCAAGGCAAAAGGGAGGGAATAAAGAGCAGTACTCTCCCCTTTTACCTCAGCCTAGCATTAAAAAGACAAGATACATTCCAAACTATAAGCCTCTATGAATGAAAAACTGGCAGAGTCAATAAAATGTGAAGTAAGCCTAATTCATTTTTACTATATGACCTACTTTCAGCTGGTTTTGATTCACATGAGCAGCTAGAGCTTCAAGGTGGTGATTCGGCAAGGTCTGTTCATTAAAGTCATTCCTTTCTTTATGGCTTTCAGCTTCAAGGGATAAGAAAACACATTTCTGTCAGAGGCATTCGCCAAAAAGGTTCCCCCGGCACAAATGCAGCAGCAGCCAGGGAAAAAATGGATATGAATGTAAATGCTGCTGCCTCAGAACTGAACGATGATGGGAATGAAGAAAAACTTAATTGCATTTCTGGAGGTGATGCCTCCTCCACTGTGCTCGAGCACCTGCTGGATCCCATCTGAAGCCCTGCAGGGCAGGCAGGGATGCTCTGGGGGGGACCAGGGTGATGGTCCCTGCTCCCCAAGCATCCCCCTGCTGCAGCCATGACTCAGCTGCCTGCCTCAAGGTGTTCTGCCACCACTGATGCCTCTGTCCTATGAAGGAACACTGACTGTTTCCTCTGACAGGCCAGGATGTGACCCCAGGGTGCAGGGCTGGGACCCCTGTACCACCCCCCTGGCAGCAGCAAACTCCTCGGGCCTTCCCCAGAGCACTCCCTTTCATCCTCTTACATGCTGCTCTAAGAGCCCTGACAGCTTTCCCCCCCTCTGTCTCCTCAGGGCAAAAAAAAAGGAATTTGAAATAATCTGCTGGCTCCTAGTTCTTCATCTCACCCAACTAGTCCTGGAGCAATAACTGGGACTGGATCTTAGATAAAATGCTGCAGAAAGTAATTTTCTGTTTTGATTGGAGCATCTTCTCCCCCCTGATTCTAAAAGGGCTGTTCATAAGCTTAGGCTGAGCACGTAAATAAACACTTTAGGAGCAAATATGGATGAAATTGAGCATTGATTGATTTATCCTTAAATAACCACAGAGGTGATCTCCTCTCCTCACTGCAACACCAAGCAAGCTGGGCGCCTCACCTCTACACAGCCCAAGATTTGCAAATCTGTGGGGAACTCAACCTAAACCAAGTCATTTGCTTTGTATGCAGATAGCTCATACTATACAGAACAATATGTGTTTTGACATCTCCCTGGCTAACCCTGACATCAGGGTGGTTATTCCTGAACAACACCCCTATTACCTGCACTGCCTGGGGCAGCCAGGGATCCCAGGGGGCAAGGAAGGATGGATGAATACACAGATCCCTCTGCTGCAGTCTGCACTGTCTGCTCAGTCCCAGCTTCAAGTACCTCCACCATGACAGAAAATTAGCAAGAAACAGTATTTTGACAAAGGCTGAGGATGCTGTAGCAGGACAGCACAGCGCTGCAGGCGAGGCTGGAGTGAGCCACCCCTCGCCGGAGTCACCGCAGCAGAGATCAGTTACAGAGCCTTCAGAACGAGCTGCCAAAATAACAGTAATTAGAAAATCAAGAGTTCATTTCTGTGCTCCTCTCGGGCTGCTGGCTGACAGCTTTGCTCCAGCTGGAATGGAGGGCACTGTCACCTCAGCAGCCGCTGCCACGAGCTGCCCCCACAAAGGGCACCGCGCGTTCCTCCAGGAGCAGCCACGCTTCACCCAGGGCCAGAGCAGGAAAAGGCATGTGGAGAGAGAGGGGAGCCTTGGATGACCTCTCATTAAATGTCTCCATGAGGAGTGAGCAGAGCTAGCTGGAACAGCAGCAGCTCATGCTGCAAAGATGTGTTAAAAACAAAGCAAAACCCCAGAATGGGAAGCAAAGCTTAAAAATACGGCACGTTCCCCAGACAGGTATTGTGTTATACATATATTTTACAGTGAAGAGAAACGAAAAAAAAACAAAAAAAGGAATTCTGTTTTTTTTTTCTAGAAGGAAACCATCATTTGAATATTTTGGCTCAGAAGAATTTCCTTCCGTCATCAGCAAAGCAAAGGATCTGTGAGAAAATGTCCTTCCTGGAAAAAGGGGGAAAACAATTTCTGGCTTGAGGCTAAAAAATGAAGCAATAAACCGTCTAAAGCTCAACGGAATAAAATGCCACGAGAGCTTTTAGGCGGAGCTGAGCCTGACCTTAAGCCTGGCCTGGCTAACTGTAGCCTTCTCATGAGACTAAATAAAAATAAAAAATCATGCCCTGTGCTTTGGTGTTCTGATGGACACACCCTCCTGGCATCAGCCTTGGCTTGCCACCAGTCAGTACATTTGTGATTTTGCTTACTTCTGTTCATCTTTAAGCAAAACATGCAGCTATACAAATGAGTTTTTCCATATTTTCAATGCAAATGGGGGATTATTCAAAAATAAGTTGATATCAGCCTCCTAGGAGACATGGAAAGGTCACAGAGCAGGCTGCAGAATATTTTCCCAGCCCTCTTCAAAAATATTTAAACTTACATGATTTCTCTATTTTAAGGCCTTCTCTGAGGCTTCTTCCCAAAAGTTCCAAAAAAACAATCAATTAAAACGAAACCGCTCCACAGGAAGAGGACACCTAAGGACAAGCACGTGTGGGCAGGAAAATAGATTTGGGTACTTCTATGAACTCTGGCAGCAGAGACACGGGCAGATGGGAGCAGCAGCGAGAGAGCTCAGCTCAGCAGATCATGTGCCCAGCGGGAGGGTGCCCAGGAGTGGCACCCAGCACCGGGCACCTCGCTCCAGGGACACAATTCCCATTCCTCAATCCCACTGGAGCACAGGGCAGACTGTGCAGAGGCATGGGCTGCTCTGGGCAGCACCCACGCTGCAGCTGGGAGACACCAGGCTGGAAAGGAGACAGGAGGAGGAGGAGGAGGAGGAGGATGAGGGAAGCAGGGCAGCCCTGCGGCCGGGGAGCTGCCAAGGCTGTCAGCAGAGATGCTGCAGGATTGCGCTCCTTGGCTCGGCACGGGAGCGGAGCTGCCTGTGACTCACAGCTCTGCACCACTCGGCCCTGCTTCCCTCCCCTCCCAAACGCCTTGAGTATTAGATGGATTATTATTCCTCTCTCCTTTCTCTGTTTTTGGGTTTTTTTGGGTTTTTTTTCCCCTCACTGGCTGTTTCACCGCTCACCAAAATATCTCCTGCTCAAGGGAGGGAGCTGCGGAGGGTGAAAGCCGAGGCTGATGGGGAGCCTGCCAGCCCCAGCCCTAGCCCCCCACAGCCACTGTGGAGAAGAATCTGGGATGTGGACTTTTATTTTCCACTCATTCAATCAGAAACTTCATGTAGGAGGTTTGCTAGTTCATGTAAAACTGCAATAACAAAGTAGGTCTTCAGTGTTTAATTCACAACACTAAGCTGGGCTCTAAAAGTCTCAAATTATTCCACGAGCTCCTGGCTAACTGGATGTCTCCAACCTTTCCAGTGAATCCTTTTTTAGAGACTCAAGTAATCTCTGGCACAGCCTGAAAATATTCTTCCTGACTCCTTTCACCTTAAAAACTAAAGTAAGATCTATAATAATTAATATTAAACTGAGTTAACAGAGCCAGGAAGACTAAGTGGCAGTTCTGCTGATATCTAAGGGAATGTGCCTACCCAGAAATTGATGGGAACAGACCCACAGAGCTGCTCTCCAGGTACCAGAGCTCAGTGCAGATCTTTGGGCTACAAGTCCATTTCTCAGGACGATATTTGATGAAGATGCAGGATGGGGATGTGCTCCAGCTGGAACACAATGCACCAAGGGATAGCTAACATGGCCAGTGGTGCTGTGGCTGGATGCACAAATGTGCTGGGGTTTGAAAGGGCAATGGAGTAAATCATCCATCTTCACTGTCTGCATGGGATCCACCATATTCCAGGTTATGGGAAGAACCCACAGGTGGGTACCAAAGGTGAGAGTTCATCCTGAAGACACCACAGAAAGAGGTATCTGAAGTTGTTTGAGAAGAGGAGATGCCATCAGTCTTTGGTCAGACAAGGGATGCAGCCTGGGCAGGCACACACAAATGCTTTAGGTCCCACCCCCAGAGGGAAGGCAGCACCTGAAGTCAGCTGGGTTATCCAGTCTTGTCTCCCTATCTTGGCTGCTGGCAGAGGGGCTGATGAGTTACCTTCTGGAAGAGAGATTTGCCCCATTCCAACAGCTTGTACAGGCCACAGACAGACAAAGAGATGCCACCAACAGAGCAGAGTCAGGCTGGGCTCAGCAGAGAGGGGTGTGTTGCTCTGACTGGCAGCTACAGTTTCCATGGCTAAGTTTTCATTCAGAAGCCAAAGCTACCCATACACGAAGTGAACTAAATCAGTCTAACAGTGAACCCTGTAGCACTACAGAGTCACCTTCCTCTGCAGAAAAACGCTGCTCTTCACAGATGCCTTCTGCTTGCTGAGATCTGTCTGCATCCTCCATAAGAGACCACGGCCGGTGCCAGGCCCTGGGAATGCACAGATTGTGTGTGACGCCACCAAAAACTATCCTGGATCCAGGTAAATCTGTGTCCACAGCTGCCCTCTCACTCAGCTCCCTTTTATCCATTCTTCAAAGTCTCCCCTGATGCTTCTGAAAGTGATCTCGCTCCTGCACCGAGCCACTCAAATTTTTTGCCATCAATTCTGCACTCACACAGGTTTTCTCCTCTGCTGCTGAAGACAGACCAGCTTCTCGGCAGGATCCCAAGGCCTGCAGGGACCACAGCCAAATCTGCAGCTACCAAAAGGAACTCCTTCCTCTGCACTCTTTGCATCAGCAAGGGCTCTTCAGAGGATGGAGCAACTGCAAAGCCCATTCCCCCAGCTAACAGCCCTCTCTGCACTGAGTGTTGAACTGAAGATGCACTGAGACTTGGCTGGTTTTTTCAGCAGCAGCTTTCCCTCAACACTGACCTCAAAGCCAGTTTTTCTTAGAGGACTCAAGGTCAGTCAGAGCTCAGGAGAGGCAGAGGCTGTCTGCTACAGGATGGTTTTTGCACACACAGGGCACACGTCTCAGGTGAATGGAGTAACCTGGATCCTTCAGTAGCTGACTCAGGCTTACCCAAACATACCCCACAACCCTCACACCTCAGCCTCCTTGCTAAATCCACTGTTTCCTGCTTCACTTGCACCTCTGCTTTCCCCCTGGGTAAATCCCTTTTCTTCCACAGCATTCTCTGCACTTCCATTCCTTTTGCTAAACTCAGCAGTAGATCTTGTGGTAGCCTCTAATGGTGGGCATCAATAACACAAACCAGCCTTGCGAGCCTTTTGTTTTCCAGTCAGACATATATCTGCTTTCTCCCCCTCAGAACTATTTTCCTCTAAGCACCAGCTCAGCTGAGGGACTCCTGCATCACTGCTGCCAGGCTGACAGCATTTAGATGGATGTTGTGGGGCCAGTCACCCCCGAGAGCTGCCTCACTCCTCCATCATTTGGAGGTGCTCATCTATTACAACCATTTCCCTTCACCACTACAACAAATTATCACCATCCCTACCAGAGGCACACATTCCTAAGTGCCTCTCCTCCAAACAGTTTTATTAGAAGCCTTTGTACCCATTAGGATCTGAAAGGATGAGTGCCAGTGGCCTTTTGTAGGTTAATCCACAAGAGATCAAGAGAGTGCAAGGCATTCTGTCTATTCAAATTACTCATTTTACAGTATAATAGTATGAATATTAATATTGTCCATTGAAAAAGTCAGTTAATTAGGATGCTGGCAGTTTTTTGGACCACTGCCACACAAAAATAAGCACTCAGGGGTATGTGACTATTCAAGCCCAGGTCCCAAATTGCTGTTTACAACACTGGCACACTCAGTTCAAGAGCCAAATCACCAAAATAATTAACAAGGGAACAACCCATAGAGGGTTAATGTTACTTATTTTTCCCTCTACTAATTTCAGTTATTTCCCTTCCTAGTAAAACAGTATTTAACCAGACCACAAATAATTTGCATAGCACACACGTGCTGGCTGCTGGGAGGTTTTTAAGCAAGCAGAACAAATGCCTCATTAATAAGTAAGAGCCAAGAAATGCAGAAAGAATTTTGTACCAGACTACGAAAACCAAAGCAGTTTAATCTTCTGATGCTTGCCTTGGATTAAACACTGTGCTCCTTTGATAAGACTGGCTTGGACACATGAGAAAATGAAAAAGGCAAGGTCCACATATGTACAAGGAGGACACAAACTTGGGAGGTTGTTGCAGATGAGACACAACTTTTTAATGCAGGTAAAGCTTCCACAATCTCAGGGAGAGGCCTGGTCACTGATACATTAATAGCACATGGATGATCTTTAACAGATATGATATTTCCCCTTTCCAGTTTCTGCTTCTATTTTTGTCCTGCAGGGAGGATGTGCCATCTTCACTGTAGTCTGCTGATCTCAAGGCTAATCTTTGTTTTCTGCCAGCAAAATGAAAGGTCAGCTACAGACCAGATACCAGGAAGGCTTCCCAGATGCCTGGGTATTTATGGACCTGATAATCTGCATGTCAGTGAGCATCTTGCCACAGAGGAAGCAAGCAGAACTGCAGACCAGCAGCCCTGGGCACCACTGATCCCAGCAAAACAACAATGCTCCCCCAAATGCTTGAGATTTGCAAACACACTCTTTTTTATCACGATGGAAAAAACCCCAAACATCTTTTAAGTTTTTGCAAAAGTAAGATTTGCAGCAAGGGGTCCCATTTGAACGAAAAACCCATAGGTTTTGGTTGGCTGTGGTGTTTTCCCAAGGTGCAGGAGAAGCCCATTTGATCCCTTGGATCTTACTCCTGCTTCAGAGGAGGTCTTTTCCTCTGGGATCACTCTAAGTTGGAGATACAAATCCAAATTTTCCACCTGTGGAGCCACTGCTATGGTTATAAAGGGTCAAAGTCCTTCTACTCCGCAAAGAGGTTATAGCCAAAACCTCTCTTCACCAACTAGGGTTTCTCAGCATTGTGGGACTGACAATATATAGTGCCATCCTCTTCAGCATCTCAAAATAAGCTAATTTTGGCTCAAAGCCACCAGTAAAGAGATCCAATTTCTCCTGCAGGACCTTCAACAAAGCTTCCCAGCCCCATTTGTAAAAGTCGAGACTTGAAAACATCTGCCAAGACACAATGACTTCATTTTTAGAAGCTCTTGGTGCCCTGACCTGCAGTGTAAGCCAACAGAAGAATGAGGTCTACCAGCATGACTGCAGGTCAGGTCCCCTTTTGCCTCAGTGTAAACGAAGGCATCTAAAATTAAAGCAGACTTCTGCAGGTGAGGATGACCAGGGCCTCTGGTTTTTGCTTTCTCAGCTTGACATATGGGGGTGCAGATGAGATTTTGCAATGTGCGCGTACACACACAGGCTTGGGGTGAGAGAAAGGTTCAAACACAAAGGATTTCCGGCTCTTGAAGACCATCAGTTGGAAGCAGCTGCAGAAACTTTTGATAATTCCCTGGGTTACTGAGCACTTTGCTGCTGAAATCTCTCCCTGGCCAGAGCTATTGCTTGTCACCCACCAAAAGCTAATCCTCTTTTTTCTGATTTCATCTCTATCTTCTCTTTTCCCTCTCTCCATACGAGTGCAAAGCACCTTTAATCTTAATTTCAGATGTACTCTTCATGATGCTGCAGATGTGTTATCTGCTGCCACTGACAGTATTTGCCACCTATTTCTCCTTAAAGGACACTGCTTGACCTTCTAACAGCTTCCATGCCTCCAGCTTTAGAGGCTGAGCCTTTCTGTTTGAATGGATCACAAGTAATCACTTTTCTGTATCCATTATTAGCAGTGAACCAGCTACCCAGAGAGCTTTTGCTTTGTTGGGTTTTTTCCCCCTCCAAATGCAGCATTTTTCCTGGGCAGAGACATATCATGGCAATTCAGACACTGACAACTGTGTAAATCACACCCAGGCAAAAGTTATTGATGACCTCATTCCAGTAAAGCATGAGATGATCAGGCTGCCCCACGGTATTTTGATCATCTGAGAACCCTGAAATTGAAAGTCGCAGGCTCCATTTTGCTTGGAAACCTAACAAAGGGCATTAACTGTGACAAAAGGCACTTAGAACATCTCTTAAATTATCTCATTTCACACCAGCAGTAACAAATACTCATCGTCCTTTATTAACATACTCTCCTTGCCCATAACCGCTCTCATTTTTCTGGTTTTGAATTAAAACGCTTTCAAGTTATTGATCTCTTCTGCTGGAATTCTCTTCTCCTGTTTTTATTAGCTCTTGTACACAGCCTAATTTGAGCGATATGAGAAGTGCATCCAACACAACCACCTCTCCAGCAGACCTGTCTCCCAGGAGCCGACGTGATTAATCTCTCCCGTGCAAGACAAGTCACGTTCCACAGCCCCAGCTCCTGCACGCTGCTGGGTGTGCTCAGAATGGCACTCTCACATCTGTTATTAAATTATCTAATTACCTTATTTCTTCTCAAGTGCCTTCCCAAACAGGTTGTACGCAGTCACCGGTGAGGGAAGAAGAAAATCCAACACTGGGAGCGTTTGCTGGAGGTTTCAAGAGCATTTCTCTTGTCTATCACTGGGTTTCTCCCCATGCCAGCTCAGCTGAGGGCTCCCACAGCCCAAGGAACATTCCCTAGCACTGGAATGGTGCTGAAGGCAGTAATTAGCAGAGGCAAAGGCACACACTGCTGTGGCAATGTGGGATGCCCTCAAAGCTGGCTGGAGCTTCTTGGACCCCCCCATTGCAGGCACATCCCACTGCCAGGGGCTCAGCCAGCTGAGGGTGGGGCTCACACATTGCCCCCACTGTGTTAAATCCACTGGTGATATGCAGAGTCCTTGCTAAACACAACTCCAGGCACTGCATCACAGGTTTAGGGCTCTTTCTGGAAGAAAGATGGCAGATTTGGAGGAAGAAGGGTCATCTCAGACACATGGCCTGGCCCAAAACTGTGCTCTCTGTCAGCCCTTTGGCTAATCCATTGCCAGGTGCCCTCTGCAGCCCTGTATCTGCTGTGGAACAGCATGGGAAAAGCAGCAAAATTCCTTGGCCATGCCAAGTTTTAGCTGCTATGGGCAGATGCAAATAAAAAAGACCCAAACCAAACCAAATCCCCAAGACTGCCACAAGGGAGAAAAAGGCTGGAAGGTGGAGGTGGTGCTGCAGTACCTAACCTGGGTGAGCAATTGTGTTGTACCTTCTCTGCACAAAGCTAAAGGCCAATGAATCACAGAGCCCAAGCCAAATCAGGCCAAAGACACAGGAATGGTTTGAGAACCAGCCTGTCCTTGCCCTTCCTCAAGCAGAAAGCTGTACCCTGGCTCTCCTGTGACTGCACAGTCCAGCACTCCAGCACAGCAGCAAATCCATTTGCGTGCAAGGAGTTACAAGGCAGGCAGCGTGAAGGAACAATGTACCCCATCCATGGCTGCTTTTAATGGTCCAACAGTGACAGACCTCGAATCCAGCAGCTCCTGTTCAGGCTGGAGAGCATCACTGCTAGGGGACAGCCATGCCCTGGACCACTGCCCAGCTGAGTGACCTCCCTGTGATGCCCACCACTCCCCTAGCCCCCAAATCAGTGTGGATGCTAAAGGCACAATACCTCCAAACCACAGCATGACTATCCCAAGAGATGCTGGCTTTTGTCAGTTAAAAAACTATTAAAAATACTGGAGGAGTCCTTTCAGCAGGTGTTCCAGGGCCTAGCTCACTGCTGGGCTGCTGCAGGATTTTCAGCTGATGCTGAGTATTTTCTGTGTGACCAGAACTCACCCACTGGATGCTGCCCTTCAGTGCCACGGATCAAAACTCTTCAGCATTTTGGGCAGCTTCATCACTACAGCAAACAACGTTTCTGCAGAGTCCAAAAATGTAATTTGACATTGCATTTCAGAAGCCTGTTTCTCTAGCACAAGATTTCCATTTTCTCTGGCAAACTACCCCTTGTGTTAGCCCTACTGGCATTCACATACACAATTCACAATTCATCTGGAACAGGCTATTTACAGAAATTCTGCTGAACTGGCTGTCTCTCTATTAGTTATGTAGAAAAGAAAAGGTTTGGCCTTGATCCTGGACCTGTTGAATTGAAGTGTGAAAGGGAAAATCTCTGAAGCTCAGGAACGCAAAGGCCTTTCCACTGGTGCTGCCCACTTCAGCTACGGCCATAATTGCTCTAAAAAAACCAGGAGACTAATGGCAAGTCCAGCAGAATTTGCAGTCTTTTCTAAGTCTTGATCACTGATTATATTAAATTTCTACCTCTGTAAAACACAGCCTTTCGTGCTGTCCAAAACTCTGAAGAGGTTTTTATGTCCCAGGTGGAGAGGGGGAAAGTTGGCTGGAGACTTCTGAATGCTCAGGTTAGGTACTGAATGAGGCATCTTATCCTCAAATAATGGTTTTGCTCAGGGAGCAAACTGCAACACTAAGAGAAGTATTGGCATAAAGACTTATAAACTGCAAGACATGCCCCAGCGGAAACCTCACCTTTTTTTCAAAAAGGGGATGCAAAGCCAGAAGAAAAGAGTTAAGCTGGAAGGATCAAATGGCTCCCTGGGCACATCTCACTCTGCTGGCCCCAGACACCAAGGCAGAAGAGATGGTGGCCTCTCCCAGCACAACTGCTTATCTCTGTTTCCTTTGCCATCGAGGCTGACATGTTCAGCCTTTTCTCAGCAACAGCAACCATAAGTCTGGGGCTTTTTAAATGCACATCAACACTGTCACACAAGACACTGACCTGACTGCAGGAACAAAGCCCCACCAGCCCAATGCCCTGGTCATTACACCATCATCAGGAAAATTCAGGATAGGGAGCAGAGGCCTTGGAATGAATTCCTAACTTTCCTTTCCAACCATCTGGCTTACTACTACTTACCATTACAACAGGGGTTCTGGAGGAGGAGCTCAGCTGAGAGATCAGTGTCAGAGATTCCTATCCCATCCCAAACTTGAGGCCCCCACCAGGAGGAGACCCCAGGACTGTTTGCCCACATGGATGAACCACTCTGAAGTTCACACACCAACAGTTATTGCAGGGAAAACACAATATCAACCTGTGAGGAACAAATCACACCTTTTAACTAATAATTAGGCATTCACAAGTTAGTATTTTTTAATGTAGCTGTTTTACTGTATAATCCTGACTTCATTTGCTCTAGACACCATGTAGGCAAACATAAAATACATTTCTTCACACTGGCCCTATTAATAACCATTTCTCGAGGGAGCAGAAGAACTGTAAGGAACTAACACCACTTGTTTATTTGTTTATTATAAAACAGACTTATTGAAACAATATCCCCACTCAGCACTAACTGGGAAAAAAATAATTACATCAAGCTAAGGCTACATCCACTGAAATGAGATGAGATGGGACCATCATCTGTTCCCTGCAGCCCAGCTGGAGCATCTCCTCCAGTGACAGCAGCACATCACACTAATGGGTCTTGTCCAGCCAAGGTGCTTCTGCTTCTCCATCCTAGTGCCCATGGAGACCTAACAAAGCCAGCACAGATTCCTGACCAGGCCTGTGGGCAGCTTTGTAAAATTAACTACAGGCACCTGATACCAAATTCTGTCCTCTACAAAATTCCCTTCCTTCCATGGCTCCCGTTTTTGAACATAATGGGCTGGATTACCTCCCTGTCCCTTTCTGTCCCTTCATGCCCAGGTCATTTCAAGTATAATTCATTATCAGGTTCACCTTTACAGTGGGTTAAAAAAGAAAAGGCATGCAGAAGGCTGCTCTTTTTGGGATCTCACTGCCACGGGTCACAAACACCCCTGTAAATACTGGAAACTGGAGCAAAGCAGCATCCCTTCCACTCTGGGGTGCTCCTCCTGCTGATGTTGGTGACTCTGGGTGAAACCCCCCAACCACACAAATGAAGCAGCCCAACAAGCCAGGAGGATCCTATAGCCCCACACTAAATCAGAGATGCACACCAAGAGAAAGCCCACCAGCCCAAATTCAGCACTTAGATTTCTCATCCTCTTGCAGACCTGTGGGCCACTTCTGAGTCTCCTGGATGGATCCCATCACAACCTCTCTGCTGGGAAAACCAAGGCGACACATGAAAAAGGAGCATTTACCAACACTTCTTTAAGAGCACTGCCCTGCTCCAGTGGAGAGCAAAGAAAACCTTGGGGAGGGAAATCTGAGAGTACCAGCAATCACTGGGACATCAGTGCACAGGTCTGCAGCCCAGTCCAAGTCTGTGTGAGCACATGGGCTGGGATGCTCCACTCCCAAGAGGTGGCTGTGACACCAAACAGGACTCTCTGGGCTGGATCACCACAGCTTGTGCTAGCAAAGGTTCAGGTTCCCCCACATCCCCATCCAGCTGATTGCAGCACTGTCTGCAGCCCCAAACTGACCTTCTTACCAGCCACCTACACATGAGCTGAGATGGGCTGGAGACAAGGGGATGTGAGGATGGAGCTGGGCTTCTAGCCACACACTTCCAAGTGAACATTTCAACACAAGAATTTAAGACACCTAAAGACACACAAAAAAATCTGAACATTTAAACAACACAAAAAAAAATTATGCCAATCTGCCATTCTTATGCAAGAAGAGGAAAAAATCCCACAACATTTGGAAGCAGGCTGTGTTTGCTTGGCACTTTCCATCTTTAGGTAATTGGTGTAAAGGGCTTCCCAGGTAAACCTAAGAATAAACAGCAGATTTCAAGAGAGACACCATTCTCTCTGCAGTGAGCCTTCAAAGCACAAGCAGGAGAAGCTGCAGAGTTCCAGCCAGCTCCCCGCAGGCATCGCTTGCCTCCAAGTCCTCAGGGTCAGCCACGAGCCAAGCTGCATCAAAATTTGGAGCGACATGAAAAAATGACAAGCGAGAAACGTCTCTGAAGACAAACACTGCAGCATTCACAAACGCTTCAAATCCACAGCCTGGACCAACGTTTGCAGCCTGCTGCTCCTCCCATCCCCTTCTCTGAGCTTTCTAAAAAGTGCCTCCCCAGCTGAGAGTGGCACCTTCAGAGCTGGGAGGAACAAAACACCTCCCAGCTCCAAAACCTACTTTCCAGTGCTTCTCTCGGTTGTTTTCCTCAGCTGACCCAGTAGCAGCTGCTGTACTGTTCCTCTGGGAACCTGCCTCGCTCCCAGCCTTTTGCTTCCAAAATGTTGGTGCAGGGGCACCTATCATCCCCATTTCCAATGCTGGTACCACCCAGCAGCTCCCAGCTCTGTCCCCCCAGACCACCCTAGCATTATAACCAGCATGTTGCTGATTATATCAGGAAAAGGTAAGGACAGGGATGGGAATGGGAAGATGGGAAAGGAGAAGAGAGGAGGCATTTATCAAAGGTCACTGGAGAAGCCCATAGCAGTGAGGACCTGGCCCCCAGCTCCCTGTGCACTGTAGCAGGCTCCAGTTCACTAGAAGAGCCTGTTACTTCTTAAATAAAATATCCAAGTTTACAACTTCAAAAAAGAGCAGGTACCAGCTTCTGCTGAGAGCAAGAAGCTCCTCACCTGTGCCCTGCAGCCCAGGGTTATCATTAGAGGGATATAACCTAAGAGCCAATGTTTCCTGTAACCAACCTGAGCCTTACAGCACCCACACCTCACCCACCAGCCACACCCTTGTAAAATACTGCTGGTAAGATACTACAGTGAGCAGAGCAATGGGAGCTTCAGCAGACAAGAAGCCACCCCTCCCAAAACAGAGAGTGATGCTTTCACACGCAATAACCCAAATTCTGAAAGCTGGCTCTTTCCTAAACACTTCCCCCACATTACATCCCCACCTCTCACTTGCAGTGTCCTCGCAAAAGATCTGAGAAAAGACAAGTCTGAGTTCCCAGTCCAGCCATTCCTCTGGGACAGGAGAATGGCACTGGACATGGTGCTGGCTCCTCTTATCTGCAAAGCAGCAGCTTGCAGAGAGCACCTTCTAATGCCCACAAGCCAAGGAGAGGGCTCTCCCTCTGCCCCATCCACACCTGGCACCCACACAAACAGCACTGCAAGACCCACCACCACATTCCCCATGCTTTGCAGCACCACTGACTTTATTTGGCATCTTCAAAAGCAGCTTTTTTAACCCTAAGACACTGCAGATATTTTTTTTTTTGTCCTGCAAAACTGTGCAGTATTTACAGAATCAGAGCATCCAGCAACGCAAGGGAGACTGCACAAACATCACTTCACAGATACATCAGTCTGCTCCTGACCTTCACCCTGCCCTTTCCCTTCACAAACTCAGCAGGGAGGGAAAGGGAACAGAGATTTAAAGGGAGGCAATACAGAAACATTTTTAATCACCTTTTATAACCTGCATTCTGTAGGACTGAAAAAGCACCTTTCCCTTACATTGTTCAGAAAGCAGCAAAGCTAATGTGACATATTGGTGCGTAGGTGTGTGGGGGCTGGTTTCTTGGGGGGGGAGGGATGGCTGAGGGCTCGCTCTGTGTTTCAGAGAAATGAAGCAGCACAAGATGTACCAGTTGCTCTGGTAACAAAGCTTTTGCCTCTTTTTCCTTTTTTTTTTTTTTTTTTTTTTAAGTAAGAATGAAGCATCATTTTAAGCATTCTTCATTTCAGACATCCTTGCCTGCATGGCAAAAACAAATCTGCATTTCAGAAACACACACACACACATTTCATTTGAGTCAGCACGGAAAGGACCTTCTCCTCCAGAGCTACTATAACATCGTGGGGAAGCTGATAAATTGAGGTCGCCTGTTTTCCTTCTGATAAGGCCACAGGTGTTATCACACACCAGTACTCCAGCCCAGCCCCTTCCTGCAAACCACTAAGAGTTGATAAAAGCCCAGCACCACCCGTGAGCTGGTGCCTGTGGAAGCAGTGCAGACCCCAGCCCTGGTGAGCATCCCCAACATCCTCTCTGCTGGCACACAGAGCCATCCCAGCGGAAACAATGGCTTAATATTCAATACTGTGCTTGTAATACAGAAGGATTATAAAGCAGCTTGGAAGTCTTATGACTCCATTCACAATCATACAGACCATCCCCGACCTTGAAGGTGATGAGCGGCCAGTGCACACCCACAAGGGTCTGTGTCTAGATGTGGATGTAAGCAGTCCAGCCAACACCAAAACCATCCCAGTGGAAGGAAGAGCCTGGGACAGGGCAGGGTGGGCAGACACAAAGGGCTTCCCTGCCTCAGTCCCCTGGAGCAGGCTCCCAGTGCAGCACTAAACCATGGGGAGAGCCAGGAGGCTTCCCAAACCAGAGAGACCAACTCCTCATGTGCAGTGACCATCAGAGCATGAGCAGGGATGGCTACACACATTCACAAACGTGTGGTTACAGACAGCCTGCCCTGCCCTGCAGCAAAAGCAACCTCTGAAGAGCTTGAAAATACAAAAAAAAGGACGCAAAGCTGAGGATTCAACACCAGAACCACCAATGCGGCTCAAGTTACACCTAACCCCACAACATCACAGTTCATTTTATAAACATGACGTGGGAAAAGAGAAATGCACACAGTGCACTTTCAAATGCAATAGCTGGCTAGGGTTAGAGCTGCTTGTTTAGACTGCAAGATGATGGGGCTCTGAATTCTTTCAACAGCCTGTGAAAGGGGGCACGAGGTGTCCTTGGTGTGCTCAGGATCAGCACCACAGGTGTTGGGACAAGGGTGGCTGGCAGCACGACCTGGTCTGCAGGCACTGCTGTGCACATGTTCAGTCTGGCCTCTCAAGCAAGGCACAGCAGTCAGTCTGCAGCTATAAAAGCTGTGTATGTAAATTACAGTTAATTCTTTACAGCAACAATCCCCGGGAAATATTAATTGTGTGCAGCATGGTAGCTCCTTCCACACGGATAAAGCAACAGTGATTAATTATCGAGCTATTGACCATCAGCCTTTCAGAAAAGGAGACAATAAACCAACTGATGATTAAAAACAATTACTGTCATTCTTGACTCAGGCTAATTATCTGAACTCCTAATAATGACCCAGGCACCTGGAGAGTTTCTGTTTGCACCAAGGCTGACGCAAGAGCCCAGCATTTGATCAGCAGCAGCCAGACTGAGACAGATGTCAGGCAAGTTAAACACAGCACAGACCCCACTCTATTTTCTCATATTCACCCTCAAAAATAAGTTAAAGGAAAAAAAGAGTCTGCTAAAAGCCTTTCTTTAGGATATTTACCTGCTGCCCCCCAGCCGGCACTGGTGGGATGCCTGGGGATGCCAGGAGGAAGGATGCCACTGTGCATGGAGTGCACAAACAGCACCCAGAAGTGCGGGACACACACCCTCCTCCTCTAGCATCTGCAAACTCCAGGACAATACTATCAAACACAGGCTTGTACCTGGGATGTTCCCACAGGTTTGTCTCAGGAACCAAGTTGTCCCAGCAGTCCTGCTGCTCCCAGCTCTCCATCAACAGGGGACCTTGGATTTCAAATATTTTATTCACTTTCTAATATTCATACACTTCAACCTCTCCATGTACCAGGTCAAACCTGGTCATCTGCCTCCACGTGGATCACCCCTGGCTTCTGGCAAGTACCAGCTGGGCAATAAACAAGTCCTGACTAAAGACATTGGGATGCATTTCTTCAACCTTTTCCCATGTGTATTGCACCCCAGACAGACAGACAGGCACAGTACAGCAAAGAGCAATTGCAAAAACCACGTTCTCTTAAAACAGCTGCCTCACTTGGGCTGGCAGAGGACATGGACAGCTTGTGGACAGCCAGGAACCTGCAGAGGTGCTCCACCTGCCCTGGGGTGGCTCCTGGGGTGATTCCTCTGCCCTGCCCCATCACGTGGTGATGGTAAAGGAGCTCCTTGGAGGGCCACAGCTGACACTGGTGGCACGTGGATCCCACACGCTCTAAATTAGAGCGCTGACTACTGCTGCGTAATAGCTTGGTGATTATAAGGCATTTACCAGATAATTAAACAATCAATAGTTATTGTGCACTTACAGAGGTGCCCATATACTCTATCTTGTACCCTGTAAAATAAAACCTTGCTGAAGCTGTAAATGGAGAGCCACATCCCCAGGGCACAAGCCAAAGCAGCACTTGGCATTAATGACCACTGCCCTCCTGGCACAGTTGGAAGAAGCACGTGAGTGTGCAATCCCAACATCATTTACTTGTGTATTGTAAAATACACAAGATGAGAGGTACAAAGGTTGCCATCTGATCTATTTCCTGATGTTTTTTCTCACTACTGAGAAGGCTTGCATCAAAATCCTTCCTGGCTGACACCACCCGTGGCCACTGTGTGAATGGCCATGGCTAAGCCCATAAAAACACTGGGAGATTGCTTTGGTTTTCCACTTAATCAGGGCACAGTAAGTACTCACTACATGTGTCCCCAGGCTTTGCAACCATCTATTGGACATATTGGACAGGTATTTCTGAGTAACCCACTGTCCTTTCACTTTGAACCCATGTATTTATTGATGCTGGACACCCCACTGGTTGTAGCCCTGATCTATCCAGGCAATCTAAGCACACACAGTATTTTAAGGAGTATTTGTTTGCTCTCATGCAGAGTAGGAATAAACAGTAATAATAATGTTCTGGGACATAAAAGCAGCATTTCCTTACAGTTTAGATAATGCTCTGAAGGGTCTTAGTGAGTTTTGTGTTTAGAGCTGCTTTCAGCGATCAGCTGAAAACCAGTGAGGCAAAGGCTCAATTCCCCAAGTCCAACTCATTGTATTCCTGATAGTCATTTCCTTAAATACCCATAACAAAAATAAAATCCAAGGACACAAAAATTCACTGCTGCAACAATGTCTGGCACAGAAGCTAGCAATTTCTCAGTCTTTCATCAAAACCAGTTTACAACCTGTAACATTAGATGCAGGATTATTAGAAAATAAAGAAAAGCTTCCGATTCAATTAGAGTGATAAATCATCACCAGTGCAGTCCCTCATTAAAATAAAAATCGAGCTATTCACAAGAGATTGTTAAGCAGTGAACAAGGAATGTTATTTCTCTCTGCATTTTTCCAAAGCAAAGAGCTTCTGGTTGGGGTTAGAGAAGTGAGAGCAGAGCAGGTCACTGCCGAGGGCTCCTGCAGAGCCCAGGTGTCACTGGGGTATGGCTGGAGCAGGGAAAAACCAAAGGGATAAAATTAACCTGTCCTGAGCAAAGAAAAAATTTTTTCTTGAAAATACAAGAGGTCAAATCAAACCAGTTGCCTTTGCCCTGAGCACAAGGCTCAGAGAACAAGGCTTTGATTCACAGAAGCACTGTGAACCACCTGAAAGGGATCTTCAAGCCATGACCCAGAAAGCAGGATCAAAGCAGCAGCAGCTGGTGCACATGCCCTGGCAGAGGGTGCCCTCCTTCTGGGAGCTCTCAGGGTGCACCAGGCTTGGTCCACACGACTCTCCTGCTATGAGCAAGGACAAAATCATGTGCTGTGGCAGGGGCTCCCCAACCTCTCCAATGCAGCAGATGCTGACGCTGGCTCCATGAATCCCTGCTCTCTGAGGGCTCCTGTTAGTGTGGTACTCCCAGACACTTCTCAGGCTCCCCAGTTTGCTGGGCTGTGAGATGAACAACTGTCAGAACAACACGACCATGCCCTTTATCCCATTGGATCAATGGGAAGTTTGTACCTTGCACATTTTTCCCCCAAGTCGTGGGCAGGGCCAATTGGTTACCACCAGGACACCTGAGTCACCAGCACAAACATGGCCATGCAGAAGTGTTAGACCTGCCTGCTGTATCAGATTTTCTAGGGGAAACATCAGGGCTGTTCTGGCAGTCTTGCAGCTCACAGACATAAAATGTTATCCCCTGCCTGGAATAAACACCTCACTTCTGCCTCTTCCCAACAGCGAAGTTGCTTTTCTTGCTTCAGAGAGGGACCAGCCATGAGAAGAGGGAGTGATGCTCACCAGGTGACTGCTCCTGGCTGAGAGCACAGGGGTTGGACCTGCAGAGCTTGGGCTGGCAGCCAGCACCAGAACCTAAAAACACAACCAGAGGCACACACAGCCTCTAGGAGGGCAGCAATGGTGCACCTCAGGTAACACAGCACACAGAGGTGGGTCACCACCCCTGCAGGGGTTTAACAAATGTGTAGATGTGCCACTTAGGGACATGGTTTAGTGGTGGGCTTGGCAATGCTGGGTTACTGTCTGGACTCAATCATACAGACCTTTTCCAAACTAAATGATTCTGTGAACAGCCCAGCCCTGCCTGAGAGGGGTTTGGAAATGGCAGTGGAACAACCATCTAATTACAGAGGACACTGCTCCTAGGTATGGATCACTTCTAAGGGCTGATTTAGAATGGAGCCAGAAGGTCTGTGTGTCTTGAAAGTTGATCCATTTGTTTTGCTGCAAGAGATAAATACAGTGGTGGTATCTGGAGAAAAAGAATCACAGAGATCTTATTTCCACGCTGGGTTTTAGGGTGGGACACCATAAACAGTTATGTATGTTTTATATCAAAGTCTCCTTTTGTTTATAGAGCGTGTGCTACTCCAGGACTTCAGTTTGAGAGAGCTGTGAAGTCAGGCTTAGCCTGAGCTCATACCTCAATACTTACTAATTTGGTTTGGACAGCAGTGTTTTCCCCTCCACCCCCATCACCATCCCGTCTGGCACCGGCACCACGTGACCTTTACCGAGGACAATCCAGTTACTCCAGCAAGTTAAAAACAGTTAGGAGGAGGATTTTCCCCTTGTACAGCATGGGAAAAAGGAACACAGAAATGCTCAGCCTACACTCGGGACATTTCTGGGTGGTTTTTTTCCCCTTTGAGGTAACACACAGAAAGAATCGAACGCAGCAAGAGGAAACCCGATCAGCTGAGCCACACAACCAGCAGCACCAGCTTATTTCCCTTTTCTGCTCTCCACAAAAACATAACACTTTGAAAAGGCCATTACAGGCACATAGTTTCCACGGATTGTTAGAAATATGAACCAGTTAAAATCAGGTCACCTTCCACCATTATTTTAGCAGCTGAGAAGAAAAACAGTTCAGAAGGGAGCTCCCGTGGCAGGGAGCACATGGTGGGAAAACAATGAATACCAGAGGGGAAGGCTCCCTGGAATACAACCTTGATAAGAACAGCTTTGAGGCGGGGCAGTTTTTCCCTCGTTTTTGTTATTTTTTTAAAAGAATCTATTCCGGTTCAAAAATTCACACATTTAAAATTCCATAAGTTCCCGTTCATCTTCGGTTCACTTCAATCCCTTGATCCTTCCACTGACAGGATTAGTCTACAGCAGCAGGAGGATGGGGTAACAGCATTCTCTTCAGCAGGGGCAGCTCGCTGTCTTTTAGAGCATGACAGGCAAGAGCTGTGTCCCCAAAGCCACAGAGCAGGAGCACATGAGTATATTCCTTTCTGTAGTCAAAGTGAAACATGGGCATGACGGGTAAACAGGATCTCTGTGCCCACACACGCATGAGTACACGTGTACACAGCACTTGTGCCCACACACGCAGGAGTTTCTTGGAGAATGAGGCCCAGGGGAGGTACTGACTCCCAGCAGAACCAAACCAGTTGGCAACAGTTGTAATCATGACAAGAAACATCTCCCCACCACATATAAGCACAGATAACCCCTGACTCTGAAATAATTCAATCCCACTCCAAATGCACAAGAATCACCCATAAGAAAGACCCCACCAAGACAACAAAATCTAGAAACCCCCCAAAAGCTAAGATATATTTGGGACAGGTGAAATAATATAGCAGAGGTGGGCATTTTAAATATTCTTGTAAAGAAGTTCATGCTTTTAAAATCCTGCTCTACATCCCTTCACTATTCTCATCTGGATCGCTGCTTCTAGATGTTTAGAAAAATTTAAAGCAATCCTACTGACTGTAACAGGCACTTCAATAAAAATATTTTAATAGTGTTTTTAATCCTGTTGCAGGTTCCTGCCAGTGGAAAGGACGGCAGCCAGCCCGTGTGCAAGCAGAGCACTAGACTGTAGCATACTCATTTGGCAGCCTATTGCAGCCGTAAACTCAGCTCTTAGAAGAGATCGAGATTTAGCTATTAAAGCACAGACTTTTCACTCCCTCCTCATCAGTTAATCAATAAAAAGCAACTGGGGGGAAAGGGAAAAAAAAAAAGCAATTCATTTTCTTGTGACAGTTTCAGAACTAATGTGAATTGCTTGTTATAAGAGCTCTGTGTGCTACACGGTACTTGCACAGAAGACCAAAAGGCCAGAGTTCAGCAAGGCTTCTTGTCAGGTCTGAAATGGTCAAAGCCTTGTCAAGGTGATGTGCTGGGATGCTCCATGTTCAACACACAGCCCAGGCAAACAGGATCACTTCAGCTGGAACCCCTACCTTGTAGACCTGCCCGTAGGTACCATTGCCAACGAGCTCTACCAACTCAAAGATTCCTGCAGGATCCTAGGAGAAAAAGAAATAAAAGAATATTAAATAAGCAATATTTGTAGACTTCTGAAAAAATAAACATTCGATGAAAATCAACATTTCTCTGACAAAGGTTTTCAGGCAGACCAGGCATGAGAATTACAGGGACAATGAGCAGAAGTGTGACACTGTCCTGGTGATGACCCTTTGTGGGCAGACCCAGCACTCTGGGCAGCACAGACCTGCCCAGTGCTGCCCACCTCCAGCACCTGGGCTGGGAGATGCCAGGCAGGTGCCTGTGAGTGAGCACCCATCTGTTTGACTGTCATTGCTCAATATGAACATTCAGTGTATGCTTTAAATGCAACAGCAAACATTTGCTACCAAAACTTAGATTTTCTTATGCATCAGCTTTGGAAGAAAACAAGCTAACTGGCAGTATGTCATTCTGGGGCTCAAAGCAGGGGTTTCCACATCTATTCCTGAGGTCAGCAGCGTTAGTATTACATGGTCTAAAGGCCATTTTTGGTTTGGTGCATCCTGGCTGTTAACATCCTGGTTTGTCACTTGAGAAGAGCAGACCTAAGGCAATGCTATATGAGGACACAATACCATGTAAAGCGGGCAACTAAATCCCAAACCCTGTCCCCAGATCCCCCTTCACTTGTGCCCAACCAGAGGAAGTGCAGTCACACACACACATGCACCCACCAGCATAGCCCAAAGATGATACGAGCAGTGAGGTATGAGGGAGGGTGGGGAAAGAAAGAAAGAAAGAAAGAGTAACCAGCACTGCTATTTTCTCCTCTCGGTGGGTTTCCCCTTCCAGAAGCTTTATTTATACTCTCCAGCTCCCCCTCCTTTTCCTGTACTCATCACTCCAGTTTTTGGAGAGCACAATCCCCCTGGAAGCTGGCGGATGTGCAGGCATCCTGACATCCCTGGGGTCTGTGTGTCCCTGAGCCCACCCAGCCTCTCACACCACCACCTATCCTCATCCTGCTGGGTTTTGAGTCACTTATCTCCCAGTGAGCCCATGGACACCAGCTGCAATCCGAGGGGATGCAGACAGGTCAGTTACAGCTCCAACAGGCCAAGGAGGATCAGCCAGCAGCTCTCCTGAGGATAGAGGAGATAGACACCCAACATCCTGTTACGGACACAGAGGTCTCATTCATTACAAAGCTGCATGAACTTAAGATGCTTCTGGGTCCAAAAGTCAAACACTGGATCTTTGTGAGCAGCTGAGAGCAAGGTTCAATCCAGTAATAATGCCACAAAAGTAAATTAATCCAAGTCCTGATGTGACTTTCCAGCCAGCCAGGAACACGTGCTGCCATGGAGCAGCCGGGGTTCGGCACAGCTCCGTGACAGGGCGACAGCAACCCCTCTGATCATTCAGAAATGCCACATCCCTCTTCTGCCTGCTCTCCATCATACACGAGCAGCTTCCTCAGGCTGCCCAGGAAGCCCTGGAGTACCCCAGGGTGGGAACCCCACTCAGCCCTCAGTGGGACAATCTGCAGCAAAGGGCAGGGAAGCTGTGCTGGAGGAGGCTTGGAGAGCACTGAGGACACATCTGCCCTGGTGCAAACACACCTTTATCTGGACACTTGGGCCGGACACAGGTGAAGCTGCAGCACACCAGGTTTCCAGCAAGCAGCATCTCAGCTGGGTGTGGATAGCTGGGGGGTTTTGCTGTCTTGGTACCAGGCAGGGAAATGCCAGGAATGGATGGGAAAGGGAACCGACACCACGTTTCCACACTGGGTGAGGAGGCGGGGGAGAGGGAAACATGGCAGCAGCTGCTGTTTATTTTTTGAGTTTCTTTCCTAAGGGTTGTTCTCTGCAGTGCTGAAACAACTCTGAAAGAGGCTTTTCCAGTGCTACAAGTATATCTATTTTTGAATATTCACTAGGAGATTAAGGCAGAAGAAAGCCATGCCTAGGGCATATGCTTAGGAGGTTTGGAGAAACAACCAGGGATGCAGCTGGCCATTTCTGATAAAAAGAACTCCTTTTTGCAATATGGTTTCCAACCTCTTTCCACAAATCCTCAAACTAAAGAGCACACCATCCCAGGCTCACTGCTCTAACACATGCAAACGTCACACTTGTGGTTCCAACAGGTTTGCCTGAGTCCATCCATCACTTGTTTGCAGACCTGCCAGCCCTACACCTGCCTCTGCTGTGCCCAGGGTAGCTTTGTGCCAGCCAGGGGTAGCTCTGTGCCAGGAGGGCTTTCCCCCATCACTCCATCACCCACACCTTCCACTCCAGCTCCCACCAGCCAGGCAGTCTCTCTGCTGCAATATCCCCTTCTCCATCCTGTTTTCTCCCTGCATTTTTCCAAAAGCATTGCCAAGGTAACTGGGCATCTCTCAGCACAGCCAGCAGTGACACTGCTCCCCTGGCTGCTGCCACAGGCAGCTCCACCTCAGCACAGGTGACATGCTGGGAGCAGCAGCACTGTCAGGGAGCAGAGGGGGCTGAACTCTCCTCCCAGACACACTGCCCTCCTTGGCCTGCCTTCTTCCCATGCAGCAGGCAGGCAGAGGGAAAAGCTTCTCCCCAAGAGCCATCATTAGAACCCAGGAATAATATGCTATTAATGGCCTTACCAGAAAATACACAGCAAAGGATGGGGCGGGCAAGGGAAAAAAAGCCCTGTTTTCCACTGGCCTCCCCTAGATGGATTCATACACAGAAAAGAGATTTGCATCTTAATGGCTGCTGGGGAATAGGCTGTCCCTGGAACCAGGGGCACATCCTGAACATCCCACAAAGCTCCTGCTGAGATGCTTCAGGAGGGTACCAGAGAGCAGCAACAGCAGCTCGGGCAGGCTGGAGCGGGAGAAAAATAGAGAGGCACAAAGCATGGGTGATGTTAGCCAGGGGAAAAAAGAAATCCACCCTGCAGAGCCCCAACAAGGACCAATCCAGGCCAAGCAGGGAATAATCTCAGACCAAATATAGCCTGTCCTGGGGAAGAGGGCTCACAGCAGCACTGGGCTGCACTTGGCTTGGGGTGGTTCCAGAGCTCATCCCACACAGCTGCTTCCAGCCTGGCACCCACCTCCTCCTCCTGATGCCCTCTCCCTGATCAGGAGGGACACACAGGTGATAAGGCTGATGCAGCCCCCTCTTCCCACACCCCAGAATGCTTTCAGAAGAATGGTTGCATTTCTTTTAACTGAAAATATCTGCATTGAATAACAAGCCCACAAATAAAAGGAAAAAATGAGGTGGGCTGTTAGTACAGGCAAAGAAGGTGCACTGTTTAAAATGGGGGGGGGAAGAGACAGTGTTTAAGACAAATCCACAAATAATTTTCAGCTCTAGGTTAGCTTCACCCTAACTAGAAAAGGATTTGTACAGCTGTAATAGGACCAGGACTTTGTGAAGAGCCCTTAAACTAAGGTGGGGTCCCTCCCTCCTCCCTGCTACTCAGAAATTGTGCCAGAAGACACAGGAGCAAACTCAGGCTCTCCATAAAGCAACAAAACATACCACAGGACTTTTCAGCTGCTCATGGGATGGGAAATGTTTCACACCTGTGGCAAGGGTTATCCAGACCCAGTGTTCCTCCAGGTAGGGATAGGTTGGGACCTGAGCTCTCCTGTACCAGGATATGACCAAGCTGCCACAGCTGAAGCCAGGACAGGCTCAAATTCAAGTGGGAAATTGTTATGTTTCTGCTAATCTCTCAGGAAAATCAGTGGTACTGAAGTTTCAGCGGCTAAAACCAGTCCGAGACACAGAGAAATGAAGAGACATCATCCTTTCCAGCAATATCGTGGGTAAGAAAAAAAAAAGTCCACTTTATTTCAATAAACAGTGTATTTGAAACTGGTGCATTACCAGAAAAGGGATTCTGTGTGTGGATGATAAAGCAGGATGCATTCAAATTTCAGTAACAAAACAGGCCTCCCTTTTGAAGAGTTATCAGCATGGTGCACACAGCGGGGCTCACGGGTTCCTGGTTAGAACTGCTCCCTTTGCCCAACCCAGACCCCACAGAACCACAGATGAAAGATGTCCTTGCCTACACCACGATGTCTCAGCAAGTCCAAGGCACAAAAGAGCCAACACTTTGCCTGAGGAGACTATTCAGAGAGCACACCCAGGGCTAAGTCACCTGAGAGCTGCAGGTGTGTATCAGTGCTGGCTATGGTGACCATTGAGTGAGCAGAACATAAGTTAGCCATCTTTAAATACGGCCAAGCAGGTGTCCATAAACACAAGAAATAGTTATACACAGACTGTGCACCAAATCTGCTTGTTTTCCTTGAAGGAGACTTATTTTTCTCCCTTCTAGCCCACACAAAAGGGATGTAACAGGAAGGGTTACAGGAGGAGACAGTGGAAAGATGCTCAGGAGAGGGGAACTCAGGGGCACACCAATTAAATCACGATTGCTGTGGATGCACAGAAGGGGAAATGAGAGATTGGAGCCTCTGTAATCATTGTGCACTTAGTCCCCCAATTCTAGCAGCTAATGACAACTTCCAGCCAAAAAACATGGAGCTACCCAGTCATTAAGCAAATGTTACAAGCCTAGAGAAGGAAAAAGCACTGTGTAACTGGAGGCAGCACAGTTACGGGTCAGTAACAGAGGAGTGTCCCCAGGCACAAATCAGCTAAAGCAGCTCCGTGGCATCACAAGAGTTTTTTTAATCTCCACCAAGATATAAAGCCTGTGCAACTAATGCTCCCAAGCATCAGGACATTATGAGTCTCTGCCTTACATCTCCATAACAAAACAGCCTCAACAGGAGATCCCATAAAAATCAAAGCAGGCTTACAAAGCCATTTCCTCATCACCCTCAACACAAGACCCAGGGAGCTCTGTTTGTGTGCAGGTGCCTCTGCCTAGACAAGTCCTGGCAGTCACAAGGAGAAATTCTGGCACTGGGAAGCACCAGAGGGTCATTCTTCCCAAAAAGTTGGCTCTTGTAAACTAATGGCAATGCCATGGCACCCAGACAGCTCAGGAGAGCCACAATCCCACCGGGCATCACACAGCTTGGCATGGCAGCACTCTCAACCCAAGTGGTCTTGAGGTGTCAAGTGCCTGGAGAAAGTAGAGTCTTCCAATGCTACCAAGCTCCAATCAGAAGTGGAAAATCATTGATTCAGAATGTGAGAAAGGTTTTGCAAGGAATGAGGGAGAGACAGAAAAGCCTTTCAGCAGTAGAGTTCAATGGGCAAAACCGTCATCAGGGTAACATTTCTGATTATGCAAAGCATCACCCCAAGGAACAAGTACAGGGATGAAGCCTTTAGTTCTCACACTATTCACCTGCCCGGATTCCATTTCCCCAAGGCCAAATGCCCAGGCTGGGCTATACTTTGTGAAGCCACCTCTCATGTTAGCAGAAGTTCTAGAAGCTCTGTAAGCAGCCATAAATCTCCCAGGCATCAGGACCTGAGTAACCTCAAGCTCTACAAAGTCCTCTTCTATTCCTTCTGAAGGTACATCAGTTCACTCATTTTGCCATGGTTTCTGCACTGGCTTCTATTCTACAGCAGGAATTGAAGCACTTGTACAGTTTGACAAAACAAGGTCTGGATCACCTTGGGGAAGTTACCCCAAATGACACGCAGTTCAGAGAAAAATAGAGGGGTTTGAAGAGCACTTGAAGACACAGCTGCTTTTTAGTAATCAGCTGGCTGTCTCCATCTCCAAGGCACTTCTAGTTAACAGCCCTGTGAGTAATACAAAGATGGACTGCACAAGCCAGGAGAGGATTGTTAATATAGCTGCAGACAGCAGCAAACAGAGCAGGAAGGCAGAGGCCAAGGCAACAAAATACTGACTGAGTTACTGGGAACGTTCTAAAAAAGAGGTTGGGGACACGACTTTTTCAAGTTTCAATCAAACAGATATAACCCTAAGCCTGCCCATTAATTAAAGCAGTGCAAAAAACCTCAAAAGGCTGCACAGGTATTTCTGAGATAAAAGCCAAGCGATGACGCAGAACCATGGACTACTGGATGCTACTCAGCCCTCACAGGGATTGTTTAATCTCACGCCTTCTCCTGCTAGCTTTGGTACCCTCCCCTCCTTCGCCCACCCATCCAGAGACTCACAAAACAAGCTATCATCAATGGCATCTACCACTGCACCTCCTGCCTACTCAAGCAATACAAGCTGCTCTACTTGGAAGAGTAATAATGAACTCCCCAAGGGCTTTGTTTTCATTTTGAAGAAGCAGTTTGTCCTCCCTCACCCCCAAACACTCAGCTCTGTAACTTAAAAAGAAGATGTTAGTCAAGAAACAGAATTACTACGCAATGGAAGAAAAACTGGCTCAAGGCTAAATTATTAACAGAAGAAAATTTTCTGACCTGGACAGCTGAGAAGCCTGTTTACAAATCTATTTGAACCACTCCTCTGCAGCATCTCACCAGGAGATGCTCTTCCAAGCACTATTGAGAGCCACATCTGTGCTCTGTCCATTCCCCCTTCCTAAACCATAAATCCACTCTCCCAGATCTCCAACACTCTCCTTCCCAGCTTCTCACTGTAATAAAGCTCCAGTCACCACGTGAGCGTCTCTTTCCTTTCCAGAATGTTAAGACTTGCCAATAGTTGGCAGCAGCAAAATTAAATAAGAACTAATCACCACATTGGGCTTTTCAGTCAATAAAACTGTATTACTTCTTCAACTATTACCTGTTCAATTTAGGATATAAGTGTGGATTTGTAGCCCCCAGCCAGCAAAGGAATAGCCAACACCAGTGCTAGGGGAAGAAAAATACAAAATCCCCTGGGCACATACACAGTTCATTCCCTCTTGGTTCTGCAGAGGCCAAGCCACTGAAGCTACAAAAAACTGAATATTCCAGATTTCCTGCTCACAGACTTACACTTGCACACACAAAATTAGAGTTCTTCTGACCTAGTTTCTCCTTTCTAGCATGTCAGAAGAAAAAGCAGCCATTCTGTACTCTCTCCACAAATATGAAATGTGGGAGCTCCAAGCCTGTAAGGAACACACATACTGACCTGGAAAAAAATGGTTTTTTCCAACCAAAACGATGCAGTTGTAGCACTGTAAATGGTGGGTCCCACAGCCCAAGATGCACTAGTGTTACCAGGAGAGGACAACAATGACATATATAAAATTAACCTTCCTCCAACACTGCATGACAGAGCAGTCCAGACCAAGGAAAAGCCACCCACAAGCTACACATTTACACTCATCAAAAAAAGGAGGGTCCAAGTCACCTTCCCACTCCTGCAAAAGCATGGCCAGCAATATGGTGAGTCCATCTCTCCTGATGTCATTCAAGCAAAAAGCAGCAAGTTTTGACCTGAGGCTAATGGAGATGAACATGTGGCCTCCATGAGTCTCAGCAGGGTAAGAAAATATTCAATAACCCTCAAGACAACACAACTGTACTTATTCTTCATTTGAAGTTAGTTTCCCTCCAAAGCAGCCGTCCTCTCACCCTTTTAAAGCTCTACAGCACATTCCACAGATCACCAGGACAGACTCCATGAATCATTTGTAGCTGTATGACAAGCCCACCTTCCAGTTCACAGCAGACTGTTCATCCAGGAGAGCCAGAAGCCAATCAGACCTGGAGCATCAGCAAAAGCACGACTGCCAAATGAATCCCGAGGTTTTCAATGCCTTGCTAGATGAATGCAGCCTCAGCACCACCAACCCCTTCAACATTTGCCTAATTCAAGCACACAGCTTCAACAGGGCAATATATAAAAGGCTTGGCTAAAGCTCAGCATCTCTAAAAAGCTGCAGTGCCAATTATAAATCACATCTATAGCCCCCAGAAGATCTAAAGTCACTGGCAGTATTGCACCACACTTCTTTGGATGCAGACATCAATTAGAGCACAGCAGCTGGACACTCTCCTCACTGGAAGTCACTTGTGTAGTTTCAGACCAATAAGATATTAATCCTAAATGTTTAGATCTCATCCCCCTGAGAAACAAGAGAGTTTCAACCTTGGCCAGCAAACGTTTGCGTCCAGCTGAAATCGTTACCTACCACTAAACGCTGTCCAAGGTTTATGGGGTCTTGGAGGAGTTGGTTTAATTACTTAGCAAGGCAGCTGTTTTGGGAGCTGCAGCCTCTTAATATCCCACTGCTGGAGAGGCACTGTGTACAGCACAGTTGCTGCCAAGCTCACGCCAAGAGCAGGGAGCACCCTCTCAGGAGCAGGCAAACATTCAGTCTGCAACAGCAGGTCATACTTGTGGCTTCATCTGTGTGCGCCTGCAGGGGTGACAGAAGCCAGGTTGCACCTTCCTGTGGCACTGCTGGGCACTCCAGCTTCTGCAGCCCTCATAGGAGGCTGCTGGGGTCATGACCTGGGATCACCAAGAAATGAGAGCCTTGCTCCCTCCTTGCAGTGAGAGTTCTGGCCAGAGGGATGGCTTAAAACAGGAGAACGCCTTGCTCCCGGATGCATTTTGGTGCAAGAAAATAAAAGCAATCTTAACACCTTTTGTTTTTTCTTAGCTAAGATGGTTTTGCACCTAGGATGGTTATGTCTATTTTGCAGTTATGGCTCTGGGCTGAGCTGACCAGAAAAGCTGTCGAGGATGAAAGGGTTGTAGCATCAACAACTCATAGACTATAGCCTTCAACAGCAGAGATCTGTGCAACAACCAACACACAGCCATGGAGGCATGCATTCCAGAAATCCCTGCATTCCAGACTAAAGCAGGTGCCATTACTTTTCAATATTTTCTTGTCCCTTTACACATGTCTGAAGAAACACCACCTCCCTGCTGGATTCAGTCGAGAGTTTCTCACATCAGCCCAGTTTTCACAGATCATCTGGAGATGGAGTTATCTGCTGGTTTTGTGCTTTTCAAAGAGTTTACCCACAGCCTGTCACTTGTCATCAGCTCCTCACGCTTGGCTCTACAAGGGCTGGTTAGCAAGAAAGGCGGATAACTCTCCAGTGGCAGCAGTATCAAGAAAGAACAATATGGGCAACAAATCACTTTGAATTATTGAGCAGAACTCTGCAGGATAGACTGTAGAAAAAACCCAAACTCCACAACTGTACCAACAAGCTGCCAAATCCATGTACTATAAACTCACTTTTACATTGAATTGTCTTGACAAATCAGAAAAATTATTTAAAAGAATATCAAATATATGTTAATTTGCGTGTTTCAATCTAGAAATACGTGTCTCACCCAAGAGCTAACAAGTTGTGGGGAAGGGGAAAGGAAGGCTTCTCACCTTTTTTACTGCATTTCACAGGCTGTGTTCAGTAATGCCAGACCCAGCAGGAAGTCTGAAAGGTTGGTTATGACAGACACTCAAACTGGGTGGAAAACAAGGTCCCACAGCAAAAAGCAAACTCCTGCCTGATGCATGCCAAAAAACAGCCTAAAAGTCAGGGCTGACCCACAGTTGCTGAAGTGATTTGCAGGAATTTTTTTGCCAGGGTGTAAAGTATTTCCCATAGCAAGTCTTCTGCATTTCTTGGTGCCTTCCTACATTGTGAAACACTCTCAGAAATTGAGGGAGACGCTTTTTATTTCAAACCTCAATGCCCCAAATTATTAAACTTGGCGGGGGCACACAGATTTAGTTTGGTTCATTTGATATCTGCATTACAACAGCACTTTGGATGAGACAAAGTGGAGAGACCCTTCTCCCAGACATCCCAGAAAGAAGTGCAGGTTTTCCTTTGCCAGTCATCTTGATGTCCTGTAAATCCAACCACCACATTTTGCTTTATGGGATCAGTTGTGCTCCCTGTCAAATTACAGCCCTGTGACACCTCCCTGCCTTGGGAGATCTCTGCTAGCTCTGGTCCCTGGAACCAGCTGTCACATTATCTGGCCTTTTGCAGAGATCCATGTTTTTTTATTAGTTCACACAAGCAGGCTGCAAACATTAATATAAACACACACACAGCAGCTAAGCAAGCCCTGTAAGACCACAGGGAGCAGCCTGCTGAAGACCAGTACAAGACAGGAAAACAAAGCAGGTGGGGAAGCCCATAATAATTGGAATTTCAACGGAAAAATCAGACCAAACCCTACTGGAGGCACAAGGTGCCAGCATCCACCAGTCACTCATCTCAGCCCTGCCCAGAGTCCTTCCCCACACCCAGGAATGGGGTCAGCTCTTCAGCCCCACCTCCTCCAACCCAAGAGAGACACTGCACATCCCCACGAGGATTTGGCCCACAGTCATAAAATGTGGGATTAATCATGGGTGTTTAGGGATCTGAAAAGGGGATGAGAAACATTAGTAACTGCTTCTAAATTAATTGCCGTTGTTGTTATTAGATTTGCTAAACTCTCTGGGGCTAGATTTTATTTTAGAAAACTATGAACATATCAGATTAATCAACTTAAAATAAATGGTCTTGATTTATTTATTTCTGCTGTATCTACTCCTCTTTAAGCTTGGCAACTCACTGCATTCTTTCCATCCTGTGAAAGAAAAAGAACAGGGGTTTTGCTTTATTGTTATTTTAAAGGAACCTCTACGAAGCTTAGCAGTTCTATGAGTCTAAATCATGGCAAAACTATGTTGTGAAGGAGGACAAGTGCAAGGCTGGAGCTGGTTTCCACACTCTGCAGGCGCCAGCCTTGCACTGGGAGCCCACCAGCAGAGTCACACCACACAGTCCAAGCAAATCAGATCTATTCCCCAATAATTTAGGCATCCAAAGAGTTGAAAGACACCCTACCAGCTTTCAACAGGGGCTATCCCAGTGTGAGGCACTCTTCTTGCAGAAAAGTCCTGCTAGCATGGAAGAAGTTTAATCTCCTCTAGCCAGATTTCACTGTTTCTGAATCCTCTGGAAGTTGGGTCAGCATCCTTCCCCCCCTCCTAATCCCCTGCCCTCAGCTTTAGCAATGCAGCAATGCCTCTGCCAGCAAAGTAAAAAGAAAAGCCCTCACATGTATTATGCCGAAGAATATTAATCTTGTGTTCCACAGAATATTAAGTGGATTACATCTACAGCCTCCAAGGAGAAAAAACGTTGATTTCCATGTATCTGGTGCTATTATTCACCCCTATTAGTTTTTCCTACCAGCCTAACATTAGACATGACAATTTCCCATTAGTTAGTGCAGAGCTCAATTGGCTCTACAGAACAAGCAATGAGAGCAGGAGTGGGACTCCTCCACGGCCATGAGGCAGATCAGACCACTGTGGCACAGCTGCTACACAAGGTGAAGAACACACAAGGTGAAGAACAAAGCCAGCTTTGGGTTTTCTTGGATGACTTCTGGGTGGATCACCCTGGAACACCAACGTCCCTTTGTAAAGGTAACAGAATAGGAAAGAAAATTGCTGGCATCATTTGAGACATGCCCTTAAATGAGACACAGCAAACATGAAGAGATGGATGTTTCTGGCCTCCAGGGAATCTGCAGGAGGGGGAGGAACTCAACAAAAGCTTGAGGTGCCTGTTCTCACACCAAGGCTGAAGGGGAACACCACCTCCCAAGGGTGAACCCACCATGCCTGGGTGCTCCCCACCCATGGGCACTGCACCACCACCTGCACCCTTCCCAAACACCTGCTCAGCACAGCAAGCCCAGCCCTCTGCTCCCTCTAGAACCATCCAACCCATTCCAAAGTGCCACCAGCTGACTTTATACTAGAGTTTTACACTTCCTCTGCAGAGGTGTTAATGACTCTAAAAAAGCACAAGACTGGGATAAGCAGCTTTAATACCATTTAAATGCTTACGATTAGGAGAAACAAGGGAGCCTGCAAGGGCCAGACTCTCAGAGGCAGCACATCCACTGAAGCTGCAGCTCATGTGAGAGGAGTGTAAATTACTCAGCACGGAGTAAGCGAGATCAAAGCCACTCCAAAAAGATGCAACCCCCACCGACAGTGGTGCAAACTCAGCCCAAGCTTTACTGAGTATTTCACAAGCAGGCTGGTGAGTTTAAAAAGGTCAGATGGGGTGTTCTGATGATGCTGCACAAAGTAAGGAAGGAAAGGAAATCTCAGGACATATATTTTGTTCTAGACCTAATATATGACCAAGAATGCGACTTGATGCATGAAGACATTCATACTTTCTATTGACATCTTGTTGGTCTGTGCAGGGAAGAGAAATGCAACTTCCCAGCTGCAATTCCCAGGCTCTATCCTCTTTTTTATAGTTCCTAGGGTAATCTCAATTCTACACAATAAACAGCAGAACAGATAAGAAAAGCCTTATCAGATGAAGTAACTCACAGCTTCCCACATGGGCAAGACAGAGAGCTAATGGCTACAGAAGCAGGCAGATAAGGATGCTCATAACCAGAAATCAAATCCACGTGTTTCAGCAACACACTGCCTCAGAAAGCAAAATAAACAGTGGAACAAACTCTGCCAGGTCACCCTAAGTCCTCAGAAAGCATCACCTCGTCCCTCCCTGCAGACTCAGCTGGCCCATCATGATCTCTCCTGGTCAGAAGGGAGGGGAGATGCTGCAGTTTCACTGTAAACCAAATGCTCAGCTCAGCTCTTGTCCACCTTACAGCCCAAGGCTACAGCAAGGAAGACAAACTACTACAACACCAAGATGTTTTTGCAATCCTTTCCTTCTCTGAAGATCTGATGTGCTGAAAAGTAATATTCATGATGCACAGAAACCAACTCAGCTACCAGCTTCCCCAGACTGCAAGCCATCTAAAGCCAGGATGGACTTTTTGTCCAGGGTAACACCAAGGACTATGCAACTACAATCCCTTCAGCATCCACCCCAAACTCCAGTGCCATGTCTCATCACTGCCAGAGATCCAGATTGTTCAGTAATATCCAAACGCATGGGAGGCTGCTGGCACCCTGGGTTCCCCATATCACTTAGTCTAAACCAGAGATACAGAATGTTGATACTCACCACCGAGTCGCTCCAACAGCTCTAACCTGTTGGGTGTTATCTCTTCATCTGATTCATCTCCTGAAAATTGACGCCTGCAAGTTATTTCCCTTCCCTCATGTCCCAAACATCACTCTGTGTTGGCAAGTATACAAGAAAAGCATTTATCCAAAGGAATTTGCTCATCAGGACTTGCAGACACTAAAACCACAGGTTATCTAATCTTAGGAGAGCATAGTTTAATGGCCACAACGCGGAATGAGAGGCCAAAGGGTCTGACTTCTACTCTGAGCTCTGCCAGGGCTGCATGGCTTATAAGTGAATCTAAGATGTTTGACCATTCTTCACCTTGATTTCCCCTGCTAGCACTCTCCTAGCATTCCTTTCCTCACAGGGGATCTTATCTATAAAGTCCTCATTAGCATGTGAAAAGAGTTATGGATCTCTGGATGTGTACATAAGGAAAAGTCTGAAGGAGCGGAGAAGCAGCACTGGCCAGGGAGCCTGGAGACACATCCTCTCCAGTGTGCTCAGCACACTCCACATCTGTGCTTAGAGAGACATCTGAACCCTTTCCCCCTATAGGGAAGGGAAAAAACAACAATTTCCTTTTTCTTGAGAAAGCTCAGAGGAAAGATTAAATTCCACATCTCTTAAGTCAAGGAAATCATTCAAGGTTCTCCCAACAGTATTGAGAGACCCCACCACTTGCAGAACCACCCCACAGGAAACCCCCACAGGATAACCCTCCCTGTCACACCCTTTCTCTGGATGCCACTGAGTGGCAGAATGACTGATCAAGACAAAAACTATTCTCAATGTTCTGAAAATCTGGATGTGGAGGTGGGGAAAATCCAGACCCGGCACAGATGCTCCCACAGGTGAGACCAGAGCTGCATTCCCAGGGTCTCACAGCACAGCTCCTGCTAGCAGCCAGAAAAGGCTTCTTCTGGTGTTAAACATACTCCCACTTGGAAAACAACTGAAAATAAACAACCAAGCTAGTATGTCAGCTCTTTTGGGAAGGAAATAGAGTTATCCCATTGGGCCTGTTCCTGTCTTTCCCAGCTGACTCAGTTAACCTTGAAGGCAGTTCACACCAACTACATCAGTGCCAAGAACAGCCAAGCACCAGCTGGAACTGCTTCAGTAGAGCAAGGACCTCTGCCCCTAAGATTGGTCCACAAACCTCCTGCTTTCTCCCAAGTGGCAAAAGATAGTGCAGTGAAGGACAGAAGATATGTCCACTCTGGTCCAGCCATGTGGAACAGAAAGGTCTCAGAGGAGCAGCTGACTAAAGAACTTGAAGAAAAAACAAAAAAAGGCTCAGCTCTTTTTAAGAGGAAAATGTTCCATTGTTCCATAATTAATAGAAAGCAGAAGAGGTTTTATGGAGTCATTGAGAGACGAGGATCAGCATTAGAAAGCACTTTTCAGTATTTCACGATCACAAGGTGAGTTGCTTGCATAACACTGACAAAGAACATGAATGCTGATATCACAAGGCAGTTATGAAACTTGGGCTTTAAATACTGAGTAACAATAACTCGGTAATTAAGTCTCCTAAGTAATTTTTTCTTCTTTTTTTTTTTTCCCCTTGAACGGCAAAGTAGATGCTGCAACCTTCAACTGAGGCAGGACTGTCCTCTCTGGCAAGGTGCACACAGGATAGATGTCCTCTGCTCCCACCACCTCACAGCACCAGGGATCCATCCCAACCCAGAGACTCACTGCCACTCACAACACTTCTTCAGGCCTCCCCCTCCTTCAGGGGAGGCTTCAAGATCACAGCAAGGGGCACACTGTGAACCTGTGAGGAGCAGGAGGATGAGGGAATAAACCTGAATAACCACATTCTGCCAGTTAGCTGCTAAACCCCCAACAAGCTCTTCAGTCCTCCTCATGATGTTTTTTGACACAAGAACACATTCTTGTGAATTACTCCAGTGCGACCAGGACACACAGTCTCCTGAACAAGACACACAATATAGAGCAGCAAAATGTCATGAAAATCAAGGGCAAATGAACACAGACGACAGTCCCTCCCCCTAACACCACTTCTATTTTTAGGCAGCCATATTAGCTTGGAGCAGTTTTACTCGTTTCTGATAATGAGCAGAGCTTTTGCATCTTCTCTCGAGGACATTTCATCTGTGCAGGCACTTTGCTTTGCCCCAGCAGCAAGGAAGAGGTCACGTCAAGGGGCAAAAACAAACCCACAGTTTATTGTGAAAGGGCCTTGAGAAACCAACTTCAGCTTTGAACTTATGCCCTTTCTCACTGGACAGCCACAATTTTGGGGGGGTATGATCTGCCCACCTGCAAGGCGTGCCTCCAGTTCGATCACATGATAAACCTTTGCCTTTGCAAGAGGCATGAAGAGAGCTCCTGAGAGCTCCCACAGCAGCAGGAGCACCACGCTAAATGGGGAACTTGATAAAGAACTGAGTGATCGTTATCAAACAAGCAAGACAAAAATGCAGATGTGTTCAAGATCTGGGTCCCACTGTGCTGGCAGTTTCTCTTTAGGAAGCAACATTTCTCCACCCCTCAGAGAGAGCTATTCCTAATGTACTGCACACAATTTTCTGCAATGCAACCAACTCATGCATTCAATGTCCTTTGGTTGCCTCAGACTATGTCTTGATAGGAACACCAAAGTGCAGAGCTCTTTTCCTTCAGGTCCATTCCTTCTCATCCCTTCTCAACCTTCCTCCATAGCCCTTCACCACCACCCTCCTCTCTCCCTGTACCCACACTGGTGCTGCCTAAGGCAGCAAGATCCTGTGTGGACACCAGTCCTGTCTGGACTGCCAACAGGCAAAGTCCAGAGGGCAAAATACACCTTGGAACAGGTGGCAGGAGAGAGGGATGGTAGAGGTAAGGCAGCTTCTCACCTGGAAAATGAAGCAGCATGCACAAGCAGCTCAGGGATCTGTGTTTTATCACTCGGGAAAGAAGGCAGGCAAGGCCTCACACATTTATCTCCATTTTTCTTCTGAATTTTCAATAAGCGACTTGGAGTCTTCTATTTGCCCTTTGGATTATGATCTTTCAGGAAGTCCTTTTCTCATGCTTCTCTACAATTATGAGATCTAGCAGAAAATACTCCCCTTTCAAGTTAACTTCTGGTGTCAGCACTTGACAGAATTTCCTGACTACAGACAAAATCATGATGTCAATTGAGAAACCCCTTCCCAAGCACAAGAGCTGGTCACTTCTTGGTGAGCTCCTGCCCATGGTCACAAGCACCTTCACACCAGGCTCTCACTTTCGTCTGTGGATTGTGAAATCTCATTTATTGAGGAAAAACACCAGCTCAGTAAGAGGAAGCATTTAATACAGCTGGTAGATGATTAACAAGAGAGTGCTCCAGTCAATTGCTGCAGGAACACCTTGAGTTCCTTAAGGCCATAAAAAACTTCTCACACGTCAGAGGTGGGGAGTTCATGGGGAAGCTGTGCCTGGCCAAGCCCTCACTGCATGGGACCACAGGGCCACAGTTCTCCACCTTTCTCCCCCAGGCTCCTGGCTGCAGGTCTCCAGCCCAGGGCTCCACATCCCTGGTGCCCCACAGACCTTCCCATAGTGTCTTTTATTCCTACCTTCACAGTCTCCCACCAGCCAGGCTGCCTCCAAGACCTCCCTCCCCATGCTCTGTAGAGGTTCATGCCCCATGCACAGCTGAGCACCCACTCACCCACCTCCCTCCCTCCCTCCCACCCTCTGTCCCACCAGCAGGCACTTGTCCTCTGGCCAGCTGAGCCATCTGGCAGGAAGGAAAGTTATCAGGGTCCCCATCCTCAGGCAACATCAGGTCCAGGCAGCACTGGGGAGGAGAAGTAGACAGTATTGTGTGTGGCTGTTTTAAACTGAGGCCAAAGAAGAAGCAGCATTTCTGCTCAGGACCTTTGTCTTTTCATGCCAGTGTCACTCAGAGCCAAATAAAGGCGCTTCAGTATCATTTACTTCTAAGCAGTAATATCCTGAACACCCTTCTCCATCCTGGCTTTTACAGTGCACAGTGAAGAAGTTACAGGGATTTGGCACTTTCCCCTTAACAGGCAGGCCATCATTAACAAGTGACTCATATTATATTGCAGCGTGAGTCATCCTGGCAGAGGTCACAAGCATAAGTGACAACTAGTCTTCAATTATTTCCTTCAAGTTGAATTAAAGGTGTATTGTTATGTTAATTTTACATCTGCTCCATCCTATCTTTCCTTCCACTGTCTCCAGAGCAACCTAGGATTTCAGCTCATGGTCCAAACTACCTCTGGAAGAGTTCTTTCACCACGGTGTTGTTACAGGTTGTCACAAAACCGGGAGATGCCAACGGAAAGTCTTCTGGATGGGCTTTCAACTGGCTCTCCATCCATCCATCCATCCATCCATCCATCCATCCATCCATCCATCCATCCCTGCTGCACAAGGATAATGAGCTGCTGTCCTTGCCGTCTTCCTGGCTTTCTTGTAGCTTTCTTGTAGCAAATGCTCAGGGATCTGGGGCTTGCCCAGAGCTCAAACACAACCACCTTCACGCTGCCACATCACACCCCTGGCTTCAAGAGCAAGTACAGAGCTCCACCAGCAAAATCACTTCAAACTATGCCCAGCATCACATGAATATTGAAGAAATTATTACATGGATGGTGTAAAAAGGGGCATTTTCAGCCATTTTCCGTTTTCTAGCCAGGCAGTCCCATATTTCAGCCTCTCCTCTTCACTCACTCCACACAGAATGTGCCCATCACAGGACCCCAGCCAGTGGACTGTGTGGCAGGGCAGGGCACAGTCACTGCAGGACCCTTGGCTCAGAGAACAGAGTTTTGCCCATTAGAAAACACGGTCATTACCAGCCTGGTCACCAGTGCAGCATTGTGTTTACATTTACAGCAGTCAAACACAGTCACACTGGCTGCGAGGATCACTTTGGAGAGCATTTGTAAACTGCTCTCACTGCTGGAATCCCATTTAGCTATTATAGCCTCTTCAGCCATACTAACACACCAATCCCCACAGAATAGCAATGGGAAGAGCAGAGTCATCACACTATTTACTGAAGCTAATCAATACATAAAGGCTGAAGATTTATTGCACTGAAGACAGCCTGTCTGCATGGCCAGAAAATGCATTTAAAGTCCTTTTCATTTTGTTGCTTTGGCCTCTAGCTCTTCTCCAAAAACATTTGCCTTGCACACCCATCTTTCTTTTCTCCCCAAGTGATGGCACCTGCAGGCACATGAGAGAAGCCCCTTCCCCAAACACCCACCACGAGTATTCAGTGGGAGCACAGAACACAAACCCCACAAGTTTAAGGGCACTGCACCTTCCTTTCCAGCCATGTTTCATGGCTGTTTTGGCATCTCCCATCTAAGTGACGTAGACTGGAAAATTCTGGCCTGTTTTGAAGAAGGTCTATGTGCCAGGTACAGGGACACAGCTGTGCCACCCATAGCCACACCCTGCTGTCCAGTTCCTCTCAAGAGGGAGCAGTTAAAACCACGCTTATTTTTATATATATTTATATACATTATTTATATATATATATAAATAAAAGGATTTTTAAAGTGCCCCATAAAGCCCACAGCATATCTGACTGGCTGTATTTTGGGAGTGACCACCCACAATGCTGAGATACCACCAGAGTTTCACAACTAGTAAGCCACAGCTGGGGAGGTACACTGAGCTGCACCACCAAAGCTCACTTGCTGGTTTCATCCTGGCTCATGGTTTGAGGTGCAGTAGCCTGGCAGGCAACAGCCATGAGGCTTAGTGCTCCTAAAGCACCAATATTAATTAAAATAATCAACATCCAGCAAATAGACATATTTGTTTTGGTCACTGTACAATCTCTATGGCCCCAATGTAATAGAAGCATAGAATGGTTTGGTTGGAAGGGACCTTTAAGCTCATCCCCCATCATGGGCAGAGATGCCACCCACAGACCAGGCTCCTCCAAGCCCCATCCAACCTGGCCTTGAACACTTCCATGCATGGATCATTTGCCATTTCTCTGGGCAACTTGTTCCAGTGCCTCACTGCCCTCTTAACACAGCTAAGAAAGAGTGCAGTGAGGTAGGGAGGAGATCTGTACCTTCACTTTTGCCAGTTTATCTCAAAATCACACTAAGCTTTTATGCGTTTGTATGAAAGAAAAAGGAAGAGACAAATATATTCTGATCTGCAGGGAGATTTCTATTGTTGCCTGGACATCAAACAGCAACCAATTAGTCTTGCAAGGATCTGACCCACAAATTATGAAAATAAATGCCTCTGAAGCTTTGATCTCTTGTATTTCTATAGCATGCTACAGTGGTTATTAGACACATTTTATTAGGCTCAAGCTGTGCGATCTTTTCCTCAGCAAAGGCTCCACCACCTCCAATGCATCCTAAAGTCACCATCCAGTGGATTAAGGGCTTGATCCCAAACAGTCACTTCTGTCATGCACTAAACACATGATTCAGCTGGCAGCAGGCTCTTTCCTGCTGAGTTTCAAAATTAGGAGAAAAGGGAATTTTTAAAAGGAAGGGGAGGGGAAACTGTCAGCCACATGAATATTTTACTTTTTTGGTTAGCTCATAAAGGAATATGCATGTGAGGCAATATCCCTGGCTTTTAAAGAGCACTGCTTTTAGAACAATTTGCTGTTCTGAAAGCAACACTTTCTGCACCCTGAAATGCCACTGCCAGAGAGAACAAGCAAAAACCTATAACAAATGGTTTTGTGCATTCTGAAGCTGAAAACCACACGTGTACTCAGGAAGGCAGAAACACCCACCCTTGCTGCAGCAGGAGCGCTCAGAACCAAGAGGATGTTGAACTTGCATTGCTCAGGCTTTGCTCAGAGGAGCAGCTCACTGCTCACAGCTGCACACACCAGGCAGGGACTGTGCCTGACACAGGGCAGGGCTGTTTTCACCCCATCCATAGGAAAGATGGGACTGTGTCACCCACCTAGGTGACACTGGCAGTGGACGGTGTTTGCATGAAGCCATCAATATGTGACAGGGCTCCTGTGGCAGAGCAGAGCTGGTTACCTGCAGCAGAGCAAAGGGAACACCTTCTGCTGGTCAGGGTAACTCTGTTTGTGATTGTGGGGCAGGACATGCTGCTGGCTCCCCTCGGATGGAAGCAGGAGCTGGTATCCAACCTGGCCACCCCAGTGCTGCCTGCCTGATTATTACCATTTATTACCAACACACAGCCTTGAACTTCTGGCAAGCACGGCAGCAAATTAACACGGAAAAGTGACATTCTGTACCAAAGGGAAAGGTTTTCTGATTGGCTGTTACAAAATAAAAATCAGGCATGCAGAGAGATAGAACTGAGTGCCAACTAAACTTCTTATCAGTGTTTCCCAACCTTGGTGGCTTTTCCTCTCCTTTCTCTAAGGAGCCCTTGCAGGAGCTCCCCAGGGCTGGGAGTCTACATGCTGGGTATCCTCATCCCACTGCAGGAAGGGGATGCTCAGCCCCTTGCAGGGCTCATCCAGAAACAACCATGGAGGAGGAATGCAGGGAGAGGGGGAGTATCCGTTTTCCAAGGACCATGCTCCTCAGCCAACACTTCTTTAGAAATCATAAACTATTTACATGGAAAACATAAAATCTCACTTACGTAAATTGTTTTCCTGAGTCCAGAGCAGACTGACCATCAGTGTGCAGCCACAGTTCAAAGTGACAAAACAAGACAGGAGAAGGGGGGTGGGGAGAAGGAAATTAAAGCTACTGGCTTTCCAAGTGGGACACACAACCTGTCACTAAATGGAGCTACCAATTACTTAGGCCAGGGAGTTTTGACCTGCACCCTGCTTTCATGGCTGTTCGAAAGGTAAAAAAGAAGGCACCTGAGCACCAGCAAATGGAAACCTCATGTGATGCAGGCTCTACACCTGCAGGGAGAAAGGATCAGCCAAAGCTCTGAGAGAGGAAATGCGGGTCTGCCTTTCACTTCATGAGCCTCTAGGTCTCTTCTGTAGCTGGCAGCAAGGGAAAACAACATGTGTGCTCCCCTGGCAGCCCAGGGCAAGCAGCTGCTTTCAGGTGGTAGGTCCTGAACCCTCAAAACCATCCTCCACACCCCAAGGCACACACAGCCATTTCTGCCAATGCTGTTTCTCCACACCATGCACCCTTTTACCTGCTGGGAGTTTTGTACTAGGGGAAGTACAGGAAATCTAGCAGGATTCTCCCCCTTTATATATGAGGCATGAAGAAAAGAGACAGGGATCAATACCCCGTCCTTGGTCTGCAGGTCAGAGCCACAGAACTCCCACTGGTGTCTATAATTACCCTTGGAAAGGGTAAAGGGTGCATTAGGAGGTGTCAGACAAGGGTTTGCAGGGAGCAGCTCAGAGCCTGAGCCCAGGAGGTGATCGCAGCTTTCGCCTGACCTGGCCTCACATGACTGATGCTTTCCAAGGACACCTCTTCCATAGCTGGGTGATTCATCCACGGGGATTTACATACAGAGCAAATGCAGACTGTTTCCTCCCTCACCCCATACAAACTGTACCACTACATCTACCAGCCTGGCAGATAAAAACTACCTTCGCATGGCAAGGTTAAACACCTCCTCTAACTCCTCCTTGTCACACGGATTAAAAACAGACCCTTTATTTTAAATATGCACACCAATCAAAGGCTCTTTGTTGCTTCAAAGCTTGATTCAACAAAGTGCTTGTGTTCAAACTACAGCTTGCTCAAGCATATATTTTGCCATAAATTCACTCCAAATTATTAATTTTTATGGCTGCCCAGCAAAGGAGCACTAATGAGAACAGAGAACTCTCTCCACGCCCTCACAAACACTATACACTGCTGTGATGTGGAAGAACTGTAAAGTAACCAGTGAAACTGTGGAAGTAACCAGTGCTAAAGAGTAACTGCAGAAGAGCAGCAGCTGGGCTGCACAACTCCAAAAGGCAGAGAAAAGAATGCAATCAACCCCAGAGAAAGATCTGACAGAAGACAGACCCTATTCTGTTGTAACTTTTCCTGAGCACTCGCAAGAATATGCATAGGTGCATAGAGGATACACGTTTGCACCAATGGCTCAAGGAACAGAGTTGGACACTGCTATCCCTTTGGGATGATTTAAATTACAGGAAAGATTTAGAACAGATGATAAGAAAAAATTATTTTCTCAGAGGGTAGCAAGGCGCTGCAATGTCAAACCCAGAGAAGCTGTGAATGCCTCATCCCTGGAATTGTTCAAGGCCAGGCTGGACAGGGCTTGGAGCAACCTGGTCTAGGAGACGGTGTCCGTGCCCATGGCAGGAGTTTTGGAACCGGATAACCTTTGAGGTCCCTTCAAATCCAAACCATTCTCTGATTCTGTGATTCAGAGATCAGTATCCTGCTGCCAAGTTTTATGGTTTAGAACTCAAAAGGCTCCAATACAGACAAAGTACATGGATATAATCATGGTCCATAGCTTACACATGCACTGAATGACACTGGAAGAGGATGGAAGTCCCTGATGGAATACTCTTGAAAGTGTCCTTCCTCAGGAACTGTGAATATACCTATTTATTTGTTGAACATCTTCCCCAAATTTTGCATGGTATCATTATCACGTAAAACACAGCAAAACAAGCTTTTCATGTCTTTTTTTTAATCTCTAGAAGTCATCTCTAGTCAAGTTTGTTCTTCTTTCTATTTAGGAAGGTGACCTTTACAAAAGTGCCCAAATTCTGTTGAGCTACAGAGGTTTTTTTAAAAGGTGCTGGAAGAAGAAACCTAAAATAATGCTGCCAGAGTAATGCTCCTGAGTGGTGGCTTGCAGTGCTTATACTCCATTAGAACCTCTCCTAAATCTTTAATGATGCTGAAATATGCCATAAACTGACAAAGTTCTAGAAACAGGACAATGCCAGCACATTTGAGTTTTGTGGGTTTTTAACATGTCAGCTTTTATCTTCATTGACAGTGATCAACTAATGCAAACAAAGGGCCACTGAAACTTCACTTCTATACAAAGGAAGCTAAAGGAAGAGTAGTGACATTTTTGGGTTTCATCCAATTCTTCCCAGCAACAGCTAATACTCACCGACTCCTTAAATTCTGTGCTGTCTCCTCTCCAAGCCTGAGCATTAAAGGCCAGGCTTTTCCACAACAAAAAACAATTTTAGGATATAGTTTCCAGAGAGTGCATGGTCAGCACTTCACTCAAGTAAATAACAAAAGCTTGGGGTTTGTTAATGAGTTCAAAACAAAAGCAATGTCCAGGTACACGAAGAAAACAATTGCTTCTTCCCTAAAAAGGCTCTTTTTAAACTCCCTGCTTTGCAGGAAACCCTCAGCCAAGCTGCACATCCCAGGTGAGCCTGGTGACCTATGCCCAGGGCTAGCCCCTGCCTGGGAAACAAGGAGCAGCAGTGAGCAGAGGGGATTGCTGGCCCCAAGCCAGTCCCAACCCAGGGGTTATCACCTCCCTGGGAAAGGTTTTCCTCCCTGAGATCTTTTATAACCTCCCACACACCTTGCAAAGCAACTCAGCTAAATCCAGCTGTGGCAGCTACTGCAGAAGAGCCCACTGCCACCGCTGGTGCATCAGCCAGAGGCCCAGCCCTGCAGATGGATGCAGCAGAGGAAAAGCTATTGACCTGAATATTTGAGAAGGATCAAGGCCACTGCCTTCAGCAAGAGATGACAGACTCCTGCATTCGCTGAGACAAAAAAAAAAAAAAAGCAGGGGATAAAACACCAAACCCAGCCTCATTTTTCTGCTCTCTCCTGTTGGGATCAGTTGTGCATTTACCACCAGAGACCACGGCCCACCACATCCCTCCTCGCGCTCATTCTCATTTTATTGCAAAAATCTGCTTCTCCAACATGCCTGTCAACAGCCTGTGCAAATCCCCGTGTTAATCATTATTCTGCTAATAACACTGCCAGGTCATCCGGCTATTAAACATGCTGAGTGGACTAGTAAAAAAATCTCCTTGCCCATACAAAAGAACATTATAATGTAGTTTATCTTATCCCCTTGTCAGTGTAATATGCAGCGCTACCTGTCCGATGGCCTCATCGTTTTAAATTACAGTTTTCTGCAACATTAACGATCCTCATTACCAGCACCACCACTGGAAAATCTCCGGTTTAAGAATCCCCCCTATCCCGGCACGCTCAGCCCTCTGCACCCACAGGGGCACTCCTGGGTACCACGGCAGTGAGCACAGTGCCCAGTGATGGATAGAAACATGTCACAGGGAAGGCAGGAGCCAGCTCCAAGTGCGCTCACTCGATGCACCAGGCCGTGCATTTTAATCAGAATTCAGTGCTTTGTTCCTGGCCCAGCCTCCAGCACATCAAGCAGATGCACTGCTGTGGTGGAGCCCGACTGCGTGGCCAAAATAAACTCTACAGTGTGGCAAAAACAGGAGCTCCTGCCACTTCCTATGTCACCTTCCAGCCCAGGTCTACAAATCCCACCCCGTAAGCCCGTGGGCAGTGGCCAACTGAAATGCAGGGCTCTGCCTGTGCCATGCTCAGCCCTCAGCAGCACACTGCCACCCTGCAAATCCACCTCCCTTCCCTGGGACAGGGAAGCCAAAGCAAAGGACTGGGCAAACTGGAAGTCAAAGGTCCACCTTTTTTACACACATTTGCCTGTGGTTCATAAGCCCCAGCCTCCTGGAACGTTTCAGTGACTCAAACTCGGAGATAAGCGTCCTGAGCGCTTCCTTTCCCAGCTACTGGGAACAAATCATTCCCTTCGCCAGAATTTTGAGTTACTACCTGCTCCCAGCATTTCACAGTCACCCCTCACCCCTTTAAACACAAAAGCAGCACAAGAGCAACATCTCCTCCACCCAGACTCATCTACAAACCCGCAGCAATGTGACACCTCTTTTCTAATATATAAAAATTTTGCAAGGCTTGGGGAATTACTCCTCCCTGCCATGTTTTGTGCTCAGGCAGCAAATTTACTATTGATTTCTGGTTCAGACCCCATGGAATGATTCACGCTTCGTGCCCTATCTGCTGAATTTACGACCTTTAACAATTATTCTAAGTGCTGGAAGAGCTTAGTTTAGAAGCAGATCTATTCCTTGGCAAATTAAGCTCCTATTCTTGTCTCGCTTGCAAACCACCACATCTCTCATCATTTACAGGAAAGTGCCACAGCAGGTCTCTCCCCCAGACAGGGGATTGAGGTCGGGGTGACAGCAGCCCCGTGCAGGCAGAGTGGTCAGCAGAGTGGCAGGGGAGCAGGGTTTTGCTGTCCCACCCCGCTGTCCCTCGGGGTTTCAGGTCCCCTTGTCTCCGGTTACCCTGAAATGCCAGCACTGCTCTGCTCACAGACCAGGCGCTGCTGCTGGCTCTCAGGGGGAGGGAGGGAATATACATTTCCTCCTAAAGCGAAAACAAAACCCTGACTGTATCTGGTGTGCGCCGCTATTAAAAAGCCACAAACAAAAAAAAAAAAAAAAAAAAAAAAAAAAAAAAAAAAAACAAAACACCCCAAGCACGTGCGGATATGGTTTTAAAAAGAAATGGTACCCTAGTTCAAATACACTTCCCGACACAGATGTTTAACAAAAAATTAAAATAAAAAAAACCAGAGGGCGGGGAAGAAGGAGAGGGCCCCCTTCCCCCCAAATTATGTTGTTCTCCTGGATTAACTCTACCAGCTTCAGCAACCTTTCTCCCAGTGCACCTTCCACCTAAGAGGGGAAACCAGCTCCAGGTCTGTTTTTAAGGCAGATGGTTCCCGCATTCCAATCTCATCTACACTGTGTATTGCTGAGCAATCATTTATACTATTAATCAACCAGAAACTCACCAGGAAGAAAGTAGGGCAAGTGAATAAAGATAGACTTATCTTTTTTTTTTCTTGCACTGAAGCAAATAATATTTCTAAAAATACACTTGTTCAAGTCTTCAGCGGATTCTGCCCGATTTTATTTATTTGTCTATGCAGTGGGTTGCGAGGAGCAGCCTGGCAACTGCCTCCCGCATAAATGCTGTTTCTCTCAATGACTCCCCATGCTCGTTCCCAACGAGCTGTTCTTACGGCCAGAAAGACTGAGAAAAGGGGGAAAGGAAGAAAGTTACAAGAAAAACGGACCGGGGGGACATCAGGCCACAGCCCACGCCGAGGCTGACACGTCTGACGAGCCTGACATTTCAAGGGTACATGCCGGGCTTCATTTTCCAGGGGGGTGAGGAGGAGGTAGCGCGCAGGGACACAGCGGGAGAGGGATGGAGAGAGGCTGCGGGGCCGGGGCGGGGAAAGCGGGGTCTGGGGCGCAGCCCCGCAATGCCCG